>ML399387.1:0-19684 GCA_005239525.1 Nicotiana knightiana | reverse complement strand
TTCCCACCATTTCCCAATTCACACTCTTAGACTTTTAAGCCCAATGCTTAAAGTCCAACACTATTATAGTGACTTCATGTGCAGCACCATGTTGTAGAGGGTCCATGTTGTAGAGGGTGAATGTATGTTGCCAACAATTCCGCCACATGTGAAGCAAAAGGTGGTGTTTGAGTGTCAAGCCTGACAGATTTTCATACTTGAGCGGGTGGTACTTTCCGGAGAGTTGTGGCGCCTGACTGATCTGCTCTTAGTTGTTCGATAACAAAAATGGATGGTGAGACAAAACTAGTTGGTGCTGCTGAGTACTCCATCGTACAGCCTTGCTTGGCTAACGTATCTCCTACCCCATTTTGCTCTCTGTACACATGTATTAGATGCGGATCATGGAGCTGGTGGAGCAAGTGCCAGCAATCATAGATGATATTAGTGTTGAGGAAATTTTCATTTCTTAAAATTGTGATTACCTCTGAGGCGTCAATGTTTACTTCAAGTGGAACCAAATTGAACTTAATTGCTAACTGTAATCCATGGGAAAGCGCCTGTAATTCTGCTTACATGATGTTCTTTGTAGTGATATTACCAGCAAACCTCGTAATCCAAGGTTCCCTGAGCATCCCGAATGAGCCCTGTTTATACCTAATTTTGCCCTCATATTTTTTGAACAAGTATATATATTTGCCAAATATTATATTTTGCATCATTATTTAATCTACAAGATTTATACAAGTATTTTATAATATTTCTTAATTTTTAGAGCTTTAAAATTAATTTTATTACATTTAAATTACTTGAGTATTTATTGAATACCTCTTAAATTATTTTGTGATGATTTAATTATCCAAAGATATTATTTGCATCAACATATATGTTTCAGAATGTTTTTACTTTATTTTATGTAAGTATATTTGTTTTTTAAGCTATTTATATAATTTTACAATAATAGCTTATGTTCATGCATAATTACATATTTTATTACATTATTCGTGTCAAAATAGAATTTTATATTTTATAATTCTAAATTATTATTTTCAATCATTTTAGTGAATAAATAATATTGTTTATTTATTTATTAAGCATTTATTTATAAATTATGTTTGATAAATTTTGTGTATTTAAATAGTAGCCTAGTTTTAAGCCAATTATTGGACCAAAATTGGCCCAGTAGCCTAGCCCAATCACCCCAAGACAAAACCGGACAACCCATTTTCAATTGACCCGGTCGGTACCCGCTTAAAAGACCCGCCCATTTTTCCCTTTGATCTTGGCTGTTGATCATTTCAAATGATCAACGACCCATAATAAATCACTATCTTCCCTTATATCCCCTTAACCTAAACCTTAATCCCATTCCCACACCCCAGTCGCCTCTGCATTCTCCCACTCCTACACCAAACCCTAATCGCCTCCTCCAAATCCCCTCAAAATTCGGCTAAATCATGAAATTCTTTCACGATCTCCTTACCTTATTTGTAAAATCTCATTATCATTCATTCATTCGTGGTATTACTTAGTATTTTCCTGATTTTAGCAAGTAATACCTCTCCGAATCGAGTGCAATCGTCCTCGACCTACAAGATTCAAACGAGAATCCGTATGTATACACTCTCAACAAAGGTCGTAGGGGTTTGATTCACCGAGATTTTTGGCTAATTTTGGCTATTTGTCAAACTAGGGTTTGTCCGATCTTTACCTATTTTGATTCGGAATAGGCTATGCATGTGACTTTCCTTGTTCTTGCTTAAACTTGATTGATCTTCTTTCCTTATTTGTGTTTGAATATTTATTTTCCATGTTTACTTGTTCGATTTCTACACTATATAAATCTCTCCCCTAATACCCTTCGAAAGACCTTCTGGACTCACTAGATTCACTAAGAGAAAAAAAAACTATTGCCCTTATTCTCTCACTCCCTTGTTCTATATTTTGGCTCTTGGTCGGCTGAAAGCCAAGGCTGAAAAATTCCACTATTCGACCTCTCTTAGTGTAAGCACTGCCGGGGTTCATTTGAAACCCGTGGGAACTCTGACACACTGAGAAATTTGGGGTTTCTGTTGTCCTCTCAGTGTTACTGATAAGCAAGTTGTTGGCTCTTAATCTCTGCCTTATTAGTTCGTTAATTCTGCAAATTGGTGAGTATTGAATCTCTTGCAATTTTATTCTCTTTTATTTGTATTCATGTCATTCAGGCCTTTGTGAATCAATATGATGTTGTTTGCCTTTGCTCAGCTTGTATGTGTTCTTATTATCTTATGCCCCAATTTTTATCTTAACTTACTTGGATTCTATGTTTTGGTGCATTCCTATTTTATATGTGTAACTGAAATGATTCCCTTAAGCTTGCTATGCTATTTTGGCCCCTATTATTTGATTCCCTTCACATGTCTTGCCTTGATTCCTTGTATTGAAACTCATAGGGGATCATCTCCTGCCCAGAACTTATTTGAGTAAACTCTTTTCCGATGAGTGCTTTATGTATGCTCTACTGTTTCCCTGTCTTATGCTCACATGAACTTTATGTGCCAATTACTGTCTCAATGTTCAGTCATACGTGTAGCTATGTTTTGTTCTTTCTCAGTACTGCACTCTTTAGCATTGCCTAAAGCTTCTAATTGAATTTCAATATACTTAGCTTCTTCTATTATGCATAGTTAACTGGAATAAGCCCTAGAGTGTGCATGTTCTATTAACCTTAAGTTGATATGCTTTTTCTACCATGAGTTCTTTGAATTTTTGGGGCTATGCTCAGTAGGTTAGGTTGTTTGTTGACTGTCATAAATCATGCCTACTAGCCTGTTTTCTAGGAGTATTAGGATCTCATGTAAAATTATTTTTCCCCATATTAGGACCCTATTAGACTATCATGACTAAGAACTTCAGGTCTAAAGATTAAGTTTAGACCATGTTTCACAGTGGAATTATTTCCTAGAAAACTTAGCATGCTTATCTTGTTAATTCCCATGAAATGCCTCTTCAACTCTGTTAATGTTTCACATGCTATAATATTTCCTTGTCATGAACTTATGTTTGTCATGCCATAGGATTAAACTACCTTATTAAGGTCATAATCTGTTGATCCTTCAATATTCGTAATTAGATTCCCTGCTTGAAATTGTCTTATGCTGTTTTTGACCATGTATGTGTTTAAAATCTCTTTATAAATAGTCTATTATCCTATGATGATCAACCATGTCCCCTATAATCAAAATGCAAGTCTATTGCTTGTGTGACCATGTCCTTCTTTTGGGCTTGGTATTTGGTTCTATGTGATGTTGGGCTTGGCTGTTGGATCCAGACTTATCTTATGAGTTGGGAATTCGAGTCTACTGGAGTTGTCGAAGGCCTGGAAAATACTGGGTTATCTATATTGGGCCTATAGTTGTCTTCTTATGTAATTATTCAAATTTAATTCTGGGTCTGTAATAATCTTGTAATTGAACAGACATGGTGATTAATAAAAAGGGGTAGGGTATTTTAATTTCCAGCACGATGGGCAGAGAGCATGCCTATAGGACCTATGTGCTCTACTTGTTGTTTTGGCTCTCATACGTTGCATACTAGTAGAAACCATGCCCATAGTAATCACGCACTCACTCATCCTATTTACTATCAAAGCATGAGCTTAAGTACTCTATTTGTTCCCCATGTCTACTGCTATGTGTTATTGGACAACATGCCTATAAGATCACTAATGCCCGTCTAGAAATCATTCCTATAGGACCTTAATTGACTAATTAGCTATTGTTATTGTTTTCATATTGTCCCACCTAGATAACATGCCTATACGGATAAAGTGTTATAAAAATCAAGTCTGATTGTCAATTGTTAGAAATCCTGCCTATAGGATATTGTCACTCGCTTAAAACTGTTTATGAGATCAACTTGTTAATGTTGGACTCTCTAAACTGTTTCATTGCTTAGCTATGCCATTATTATAAATCATGCCTATAGGACCATGTCACCTTCCTAAGACTCATATTTATAAAATCAGAGCTAATAGTTCTGAGCTTGCAAATAGTTTACTGCCTCCTGGCCTAAGACATTGAGAACGATAATGTTGCATATACGATGCTGGAATTCAGAATCACCTAGAAAACATGCCTATAGGATTAAGTCTTAATTCTGAAACTATGTACTGCCTAAACTGCCTGCGTGCATTTGTTGTTTATGTGTGGAGACTAACTTGGGCCTTTATTTGCCTTTAGATGAAATCCTTCCTGTTTTGAATGTCAGTTAGTTTTATCATTTTGAGCTACCTAAGTAAAGTCTAGAACCAACCAAATAGAGGTCCAATGCCTCCTGGACCATAGGCATGGGACGGGTAGTGCACACATAGGGTACGACTTACAATTTAATTAGAGCGCCTCTAGGTAAACAACTTTAACATAGTAATTGGTAGCAGGAATGATAGTATGTGCCCGTTGAATAATATGAGCAACTCCTATATAAAGGGAGTTGAGAAGTATTATTTATGTTGCACGGGGTGATCCTTTAGGCTAAAAAACTTAGGACCCCCATCTTTTCCTTTATATTTGCATTTAGTCATTTGAACATTATATTTATATCTTGTAGTTCTTAAGATTTGTACCAATTGTGTTATAATGAACTTCTCCGACCTTTGTTTATTTGATCACCTAGTCTAATTACATAATCCACATAGTTCTAAGTTCGGTTGGGACTCACAGTTGTGGACCTCGAAGAGTGCTTAACACATTTTCTTTGACGTAATTTGAGCCCTTACACGATCTTTGGTGGCGTTGACTAGTCAAACAGAGTTATTTGCACAATAGGTTCCCTAACGCACCTTAAAAATCTTTAGGTGGCGAATCTTCTCTTTTAATACCTATTTAAAAGAGTTTTCACATGTCGAAACCCGATTTTGCGAGAAAAAGGGGGCGCGATAGCATGGAGACTCTACTGGGGATATACTTAGGCTCTTGCCATAATGAACTTGACTTATGTGGGTTATTTTTCTTTATGCACATCCCTTATTCACCTCTATTTGTTTAAACCTGTTATAACATGCCTATCCCCTCCCTTTCTCACATATGTTGTCTAAATTTTTATGACATGTACATCCATTCCCCTATCCATCTCAACTTGCTATGATCACTCTTTATCTTGTCAAAATTTCTATATCATCTCTACTACGCTTTGCCAATATTCTATGAACTAAACTAACTTCTTCCTTTTGTCTTTCTTCTCTTTCCTTGTTTACTCTTGCTATTTTGTTTACTGCTTTACATATTCAATCATGCAAATACTTGATAGCGTGTTATTATCTCCGCATTAAGCATGCTCCACACCATACTCCACTCGTGCCAATAATCAACATAGCGGCGCATGATGAGTGTCCACGCTCTTCCAAAATTACCCTTTTTAAATCGAAAAGGCTTATTTGCGGTAGACTAGTCAATCAGCGGTTGCAGTCGACGGTCCCATGCATTTTCCTCTTAAGTTGTCCACTTGAGAGTACCTGTCTAGACCTTTCTAGAAACCTTATCGAATGTACATGCATCATGTTAAAACTTGTATGGGTTAAAACATTGTTAACGTAACAACGCTAAGATAAGCCTTGTCCAAAGCCCAACGGGATTTCCATAATCCAAATGGGTATCATCATGCTATGTGCATTACTTGGAGAAAATATGCCAATATGTTGATCATTATTGTGTAAATGGTCGAATCTGGAGGGGGGAAAGGGATAACCTTTACTTGTTTGCAGAAAATGAAGCACGAAGTCACCAGGTTCGGCATGGTCCAAAACATCCCACCTCTGCCACTTGACTAGTGGAAAGACCTTGCGCCTTGCGACAAGACCCATGTGAGAAGAATAATTGGCAACTGGTCGTCTTTGCTTAATATCCAACCAAATAGGGCTTTGATTGGGGCTGCTACCATGTTCTGGGATGAGAAAAGAGCGGTCTTCCGATTTGGTGACATAGAAATGACTCCTCTCTTATAAGAAATATGAGGTTTTTCTAAGCTTCCGTGGGATAGTCCAGGATTACTAGTGCCAGAGAATCGCACCCTTTGCGATTTTCTAAAGATGCTAGGTTTTAAGAAAAAATGATGAGTTGCTTTGTTTAAAGAAATCATACATCCCATTTGAATTTCTTAATGAGCTTTACAGGCACAGTAAGTCATATCTCCTTCATCATGATGAACTCGCCATTACTTCATTGGGTTGGATGCATCGCCGGGTTTATGTGTTCATCATTTGCTTCTTGGGTTTGTTGATATTTCCAATGAAAGGGGGAAGTATCCACACTCGTTTAGCTATGGTTGCAAGAACTTTAATGGAAGGCATCGAGGGGCAAACCTACACCATCATCCTTGTTATCCTAGCTTTATTTTATCGCTCTCTAGATCGGTGCAAGCAGGGGTTCGGACATTTTGAAGGTTGTAATCTATTATTACAAGTCTAATAATTGGAACACTTTCAGAGGGGAGAATATCGTCAAGAGCTTGTGAGATGGACATTTAATGACTAAATAGCTTACCACCATCCAAAGAAAATGACATTCATCCCAGATAGGTTCGCACAGCCCTGAAGTGCTGTAAGTTGGGTACGTTTCTTCAGCAATTTAACAGACAAAAAGGTACATTAGATGTTTGGGTGGTATCCTAGCAGTGTGTTCATTATCAGGTCAACGAATACTACTCATTTGGTACTGATCGGGTTGCGAGGCATTTGTCCCTATGCTCTTATAAGGGTAATGAGACAGGTAGGAAGAAAACAAGTCATACCTCGGGTTTCCAACATGGTCCAGTACAAGGAACACTTCAAAGGAGACATCATTTCTTTAAAGTTCGAGGCACATCATATGTGGAACTAGAAGGTCATTGTGGAAAAAAAGACTATCGATCCAGACAGGTACCATGTCAGTCATGTGTATTTCTATCCATCATGGTTGGTAGATGATATAGTAGGATACGTCAAGCCCGGGGTAGGTGATATAGTAAAAGTTTGTCTCATTTTTGCATTAATGAAATGACGCAATATTGGCATCAATTTTCTCGAAGTCTATGTGTCGCTTAGGCCTACCTCGGGCATAATGAGGTCCCCAATTAGGACGCAAATTATTGCATGATTTTACAAAACATGTTTAAATACTGCAAACATTCTTTCAAAGTCCCTTACTGACTTAGTTACTTTTTGCTTTTTCTTTCTTTTGATTATTCCCATTCCCAAGGTCGGTTCGTGCATACTGGCATCGTCAGCATATCACACTAGATCCAGAGGTCCTCCACCTCCTCATCCACTAAGAGATCCCAAAAGCAACAACAAAGAAAAAGGGAAGATGGATGATATGAGTGGTATCAGAAAGAATAACACCACCATGGCAAAGAATTTCGAAACTTCAGATGGTCGAAACACTCCAACATAGAATGAACAGGTCCTACGTCTGGAACAAAAGATCTTGGAGCTACAAGGAGAACTTGAGCGGGTCCGAAACTTGGCAAACCTCTCTCTCACCCTAAATGTCCATGATATTAACCAACAAAATCCAAACATCCAAAATTGAGAACCGCCACAAAACACACAAAATTAAAACCCGCCACCAAACCCTCCTGCACCACACCAATACCCCACAGGTCCCCAAAACCTTAATCCTCCTCCAATACCAACTCCTCAACAACACCATCACCACCCAACCCAATACCCATAGACTACCACTTATCATATTCCCCTGAATGCACCACAACCCACTCTTGATCTCCAAAACTCAACAAATGACCATCCTTATGCCCAGATCCCCGAAGTCCACCAAAAAAACCCGATATATGTGGAAACCTGACCCCCACAATCTCTAACAAACCCTATACATACCCGAGTCGGCTGAGAAGGACCTGTTCATCTGTCGGAAGAACTTAAGAAGCTCTCTGGAAGAAGTTGAAGGTGGCAAAGGCGTTGAAGGTTTGAATTATGAAGGCTTGTGCATTCAGCCAGATGTAGAGTTGCCGGAGGGGTACAAACCTCCCAAAATTTGAAATGTTCGATGGAACTGGTGATCCAAAAGTGCATCTGAGGAATATTGTGACAAGCTTGTAGGAGTGGGATAAAACGAACAAATTCGCATGAAATTATTCATGCGAAGCCTCATAGGGGATGCATTGTCCTGGTATATCAGCCAGAATTCGAAAAAGTGGGTGAGCTGGGTAAGCATAACGTCAAACTTTATGGACAGATTTAGGTTCAACACAGAGAACGCACCAGATGTTCTCTATATTCAGAACCTCAAAAACAAACCAACAGAAACCTTATGTGAATATGCTACTCGGTGGAGATCTAAGGCTGCAAAGGTAAGACCAACGGTCGAAAAAGAACAAATGAATAAGTTCTTCGTCCGAGCTCAAGACTCGCAGTACTATGAAAGGTTGATAGTTATTAAGAACCATAAATTCTCCGACATCATCAAGCTAGGAGAAAGAATAGAAGGAGGGATTAAAAGTGGGATGCTGATGAATTTCGAAGCACTGCAGGCCACAAATAAAGCCTTACAATCGGGAGGCATTTCGAAGAAGAAGGAAGTAGGTATTTTCATGGTGGCCCAAGGTCCTAAATATCCACTCACACACCAGACAACTCCACCCACATATCAACCTTCACCCCCCAGATACCAACAACCTGCTACTACCTACCACGCCTATAATTCTCAACCCGTATATTACCATTCACCTCCACCAGCCCGCCAAAACTACCAAAAACCACGTCCAAACTTCGACCACAGACCACCTAGATAATACACTCCGATTGTTGAGCCCATGGATAAATTATATGAGAGGTTGAAGGTTTCTGGTTATGTCACTCCCATCCCTACTATTGCTATGGAGAATTCTTCTCAGTGGATTAACCTGAAAAAGACATGCGCCTATCATTCAAACATGAAGGGTCATACAATTGATGAGTGTCGCACACTGAAGGACAATATTCAGACACTGATCGACAACAAGGTCATACAGGCAAAAGAAACTACACCAAATGTGCGCAACAATCCTCTCCTGGATCACAGAGGTGAGGGACTGAATATAATAGAGACTGACAAAGAATGGACCCGGAAGGGTCAATCAGACTCATTCAGGAGGGGGATGATCCTAAAACGTCTCTGGTTACCCTCACGCCAGTTGTGGTACAAACCCAAGAACCATTTGAGGTCGAGGTAACTGCACCATTCACTGTGATGGTAGCTCCCACACCATCCTACAAGTCTGATGCCATCCCATGGGACTATGTTGCGGAAGCCAGGAGGAAAGGGAAAGCAAAAATGGAGGAGACAGGTCGGCACAAGGCATGATCAGAACTGACAGAGTTTATACACCTGAAAACTTGGGAGGAACAAGCAAGGAAGCTGCTAAGCCTCCTATTGTCGAGACGGGTATTGATGACCTTTAGGGAAAGGTACAAGCAAGAGAATACTATGTTGTCGATCATCTGAACTCCCGCTCAGATATTCATCTTGTAATTGCTGCAAAAGACCGACACACACAGGAATGCCTTGATGAAAGTGCTGAGCGAAGCTTATGTACCCACCAACATCACTAGTGGGGAGATGGCCAATATGGTCGGGAAGGTACTAGAAATCCACAAAATCACCTTTCATGAAGATGAGTTACCACCAGAGGGACTAAGCCACAATAGGACATTACACATCACAGTTCGGTTTAAGGATAAGTTCATCGTCAGGGTCCTAATAGATGGAGGATCCAGTCTCAACATATGCCCACTAACTACTCTAAGAAGGTTGGGTAAAGGAATGCACGAGATACAGATGGGAAGCATGAATGTGAAGACGTTTGATGGATCCCAAAGAGCTATAATCGAAGAAATCAACCTCAACCTATAAATAGGCCCGACCCAGTTTGATGTCGAGTTCCAAGTTTTGGATATATATGCTACCTATAACCTATTGTTAGGAAGACCCTGGATACATGCCGCTGGGGCAGTGGATTCTACTCTGCATCAGGCTGTGAAGTTTGAATGGAATCATCAGGAGGTGATTATCCATAGAGATGGAAGTAACCCCATCTACACTAATTAGACCGTTCCAGTCATCGAAAATAGGAAAAAGCTGGGTGGAGAGATGTACCATCGCATTGAGAGAGTCAACACAATTGAAAAGGATCGATGGTGGAGTGACAAGATAGAAAGCATATTACTATGGACATGGTATGAATCTGGCAAGGGTCTCAATAAAAAACTCCAAGGGATCACCAAGCCAGTACATACAAAACGTCATGGTACAACTTTTGGGTTTGGATACGAATATACTTGGAAAGAGTACCAAGATTGTTCACCGCCATGGCATGTTCCTTATTATCCACTGGAACAACAGGTACTATCTCTACAACAAACATTGCAACAAGCAGACATGATTTGGGGATCTGAGGAAGATTAAGTCTTAGCTGGCATGAGGAAGTTGTTTCTAGATGAAGAAGATATGGATTACAGTGCGATAGTTAAGGAGGATGAAGACCTTATCATTCAGACCATGGAGAAAGGATCCATTCTCAAGAACTGGACTGCGGCACCATCTCGGGCCCGCCGAGTTCCTGGGTAGCTTGGCAGATTAGCATCAATTATTTTTTTGAAGCATTTGAGACATTTTTAGTATTTTGTTTTGAAATAATCGCTCGAGTCATCGAGCTGAATTTGTTAATGCTTTAAAGATTTCAATTAATGCATTGCTATTTTTCGTATTTACTATTATTCTCTATATTTTCTCTTTTTACATCATTATTATCACCTATCCCGATGAACCTATGACTGTGACATGTAATGAGATAATACAACATAAGGATAGTGATTCAGAGCATCTGGAAGATGATACAATACTTGAGGAAATCGTCAGAGAAGTGGAAAATTTTGAAAACAAGCTAAAGTCCAACTTGGACGAAACTGAAGCAGTTAACTTAGGAGATTCTGAAACTGTCAATGAAACATGCATAACCATTCATCTATCACCGTCAGAGAAAGAAGAGTACATAAAATTCCTAATAGAATATCAAGATATCTTTGCATGGTCCTACGACGACATGATGGGTTTAAGCACATCCATAGTCTCTCACAAGCTACACACTAATCCTACACGTCCACTGGTGAACAAAAGCTCAAAAAGTTCAAGTCGGATATGAGTTTGAAGATAAAAGAGGATGTCACCAAGAAGATCAAAGCCAAGGTTCTTAGAGTGGTTGAGTACCCGACTTGGTTGGCCAACATCGTGCCAGTTCCAAAGAAAGATGGAAAGGTCATAGTATGTGTTGACTACCGAGATCTGAACAGAGCAAGTCCCAAAGATGATTTTCCGTTGCCTAATATACATATATTGATCGACAACTATGCCAAACATGAACTCCAATACTTTATGTATTGCTCCGCAGGGTACCATCAGATCTGAATGGATAAGGAGGATGCTGAAAAGACAGCCTTCATCATGTCGTGAGGGATATATTGTTATAAAATGATGTCATTTAGTCTGAAGAACGTCAGAGCCATCTACATGAGAGCTATGACAACTATTTTTCATGACATGATACACAAAGATATAGAAGTGTACATGGATGACGTTATCATCAAATCCAAGAAGAGCACGGATCGCATAGCAAATCTGAGGAAATTCTTCGATTGGCTTCAAAGGTATAATCTGAAATTGAATCCTATAAAGTGTGCTTTCGAAGTCCCTGCCGGAAAATTGTTAGGATTCATCGTCAGTCGCAGAGGAATTGAGTTGGACCCATCAAAAGTCAGCAATCCAAGACTTGCTACCGCCGAAGAATAAGAAAGATGTGATGAGCCTTTTAGGGCGTCTCAATTACATCAGTCGCTTCATAGTACAATCAACAGTGATCTGTGAATCGATCTTCAAAGTGCTGAGGAAAGATGTTGCAACAAGTTGGACTGAAGAATTCCAGAAAGCCTTCGACAAAATCAAGGAGTATCTATCCAAACCGCCCGTTCTGGTCCCACCAGAGCCAGGAAGAACACTGATACTTTATTTGTCTGTGCTGGACGGAGCCTTCGGTTGTGTTTTGGGACAACATGATGAAACTGGAAGAAAAGAGCAGGAAATATATTATTTGAGCAAGAAATTTACACCCTACGAAGCCCGGTACTCTTTGTTAGAACGCACCTGCTATGCTTTGACATGGATAGCTCAAAAGTTGAGGCATTATTTCTGTGCATACACTATATACCTCATATCAAGGATGGATCTATTGAAATATATCTTTCAGAAGACCATGCTTACGGGTAAGTTAGCAAAGTGGAAAATATTTCTGAGTGAGTTCGACATCATCTATGTAACTCAGAAAGAGGTCAAAGGGCAAGCATTGATGGATCATTTGGCCGAAAATCCTATAGACGGAGAATACAAACCATTGAAAACGTATTTTCCCGATGAGGAGGTGTCGTTCGTGGGAGAATATATCACTGAAGCATATGATGGTTGGAGAATGTTCTTCGACGAAATAGAAAACTTCAAAGGAGTAGGTATTGAAGCTGTCTTGGTATCAGAAACCGGCCAACATTATCCGGTGTCCGCAAAACTCAGGTTTCTGTGTACCAACAATATGGCACAATATGAGGATTGCTTGGCCATTGACATGAATGTTCGGGAGCTGCTGGTAATTGGAGATTCTGATCTATTGGTGCATCAGGTTTTAGGAGAATGGGTTGCAAAGAACACCAAAATATAGCCATATTTGCACTGTATACAAGAGTTGATCAAGAGGTTCACAAAGATAGAATCCAAACATGTTCCGAGGGTTCAGAATGAGTTTGCAGATCCATTAGCCACTTTGTCTTCCATGATACAACATCCAGACAAGAATTTCATCGATCATATCCCAATAGGAATTCATAAGCAGCCAGCTTATTGTGCTTATGTTGAAGAAGAGAGCGATGAAAAACCATGTTTCCAGGACATCAAGTAATATTTGGCAAAGGGAGAATATCCAGAGCACGTTACCCATACTCAGAAGCGCACACTTAGAAGGTTAGCCAACCATTTCTTTCAAAGAGGAGGAATTCTTTATAGAAGAACTCCAGACCTGGGATTATTACGATGTGTCAACGCCAAGGAATCTTCCATATTGCTCGAGGAAATACATGCTGAAACCTGCGGACCACACATGAATGGGTTCACTTTAGCCAAAAAGATAATAAGAGCGGGGTATTTCTGAATGACTATGGAAACATACTGCATCAAGTATGTTCAGAAGTGTCACCAATGCCAGATACATACTGACATTATACAGGTACCACCCAATGAACTCAATGCAACAAGTTCACCTTGGCCATTCTCGGCCTGGGGTATGGATGTCATTGGCCCGATCGAGCCCTCCATTTCGAATGGGCATAGATTCATTCTAGTAGACATAGATTACTTCACAAAATGGATTGAAGCCGCATCTTACAAAACTTTAACTAAGAAGGTTATAGTAGATTTTGTCCGGGACCATATTGTTTGTCGGTTCGGAGTACCATAATAAATTATCACCGACAACGCTGCCAAGCTCAACAGCGATCTGATGAAGGACATGTGTGAAACCTTCAAAATCAAGCATAAGAACTCCACAACATACAGGCCACAAATGAACGGAGCCGTAGAAGTCGCCAACAAGAACATCAAGAAGATACTAAGGAAAATGGTAGATAATTACAAATAATGGCACGAGAAGCTACCATTCACTCTGCTCGGGTATCGTACCACGGTTCGCACATCAGCTGGGGAAAATCCTTACCTATTGGTTTATGGAACTGAAGCAGTTATTCCAGCCGAAGTACAAATCCCTTCTTTAAGAATTATACAAGAAGCCGAGCTCAGCGACGCAGAATGGGTACAAAACCGATACAAGGAATTAGATCTCATTGATGGTAAAATAATGAATGTGGTGTGTCACGGTCAAATCTATCAAAACAAGATGGCAAGAGACTTCAACAAAAAGGTCAGACCGAGGCAATTCACATCGGGGCAATTGGTGCTAAAGCGAATCTTCCCACATCAAGATGAAGCCTAAGGGAAGTTTTCACCCAATTGGCAGGGTCCCTACATGGTTCATCGGGTACTAACAGGAGGAGCACTCATACTTGCAGAAATGGAATGAGAAATTTGGCCAAACCTATCAACTCAGATGCAGACAAGAGATACTATGTTTAGGATTTTTGCATTTCTTCATTTGATGTAACTGAACTATGCTTTACCTGATTCCCTTTTAAGAGGGGATACATAGGCAGGTGTCACGCCCCTAGCTCCATACATGGTCGTGATGGCGCCTATCGTGTTACTAGGCAAGCCTACTTCTCAAAATATTACTATTAATTGATTTTAAGAATTAAATAAAACATTTCAGCATTTAAATTTTTCATAAACTAAATTAACTCTAAATAATATAATATAAAGTGTGTAAACGGCCCCAAACATCGGGGTGTCACTAAGTCATGAGCGTATAAATCTATGAACTAAGATATATAACTATCTAAAAGAAGAAATGACAAAAGACAAAAGGAGTAACAAGGTCCTGCGGACGCTAGCAGCTACCTTGCAGTCTCCACAGATAGCCTAATTGAACTCAACGATCGCCGCCGTCCAACTCCCCTGGATCTGCACATATAGTGCAGGGTGTAGTATGAGTACAACCGACTCAGTAGTAACAGAAATAACTAAGGAACTGAGTAGTAGTGACGAGCTAAGTAAAACAGTCCAATTATTTATTTTCACAATTTAAAAATAATAGGTAAATTTCATAACTCTGTAAATGCCACAAAGAAATTTAACAGATAAATGCATAAACAAAGGTAAATACAACCTTACAACAATGTCACTCCATCACTCATCGCTCGACTCAGCACTCAACACTCAACACTCAATATACTCAACACGCTGCGCTCACTGGGGGAGTGTACATACTCCGGAGGGGCTCCCAAAGCTCAAGCGCTAAGCACGGACAACTCACATGCTATCATATCAATACCTGGATCCGCACGATCAAATCACGTGCTACGTGGACAACTCACGCGCTATGATATAATACCTGGACCCGCACGGTCAACTCACGTGCCACGCAGACAACTCACATGCTACGATATTAATATCTTCATAATCAGGCCATCATATCAATACCTAGATCCGTACGATCAACTCACGTGCTACGCGGACAACTCACGCGCTATAATAATAGCATTAATACACAACAACAAGTAAACACATAACATGAAGGCAAACAAGTTCAACAACAAGTAAACACAGAACCACAGATAATAGCTATTAGGCCTCACAACCTCATGGGACAGACCAAGTCTCAATCCCTCGTGGTGCACACCCACACACCCATCACCTAGCGTGGGTATCACCACCAAACAATCACATGATGTCATTTTCTTCGGCTTTATATCCTCAAAGCCAGAGTTAAAACTGTTACTTACCTCAACAGCGTAAAATCCTACTTCGGGATGCCCCCGTCTCTGGACTAGGTCTCCAAAAGCTCAAAATCTAACCAAAACCAGAATACTACTATCAACATAGGCTAAAGAATCGAATTCTGCAATAAAAACTACATGAATGGGCCAAAAATCCGAAAATGGTTAAAACCCGGCCCCCAAGCCCACGTCTCGGAATCTGACGAAAATTATAAAATTGAAATCCAATACTCACTCACGAGTCTATACATACCAAATTCATCAAAATCCGATCACATATGACCCCTCAAATCATCAATTAAAGTCTTTGAATATTTCTACCATTTTCAACCCAATCTTTACCCATTTGAACTCAACAATCTTCCCACAAACCTTATTTCTCTCACACCCAAGAATCACACCTCTCATTACCAACTTTTAATCCAAATTCCGAAATTGAAAACTAGGGTATTAAAACTCACCTTTTTGATGAAGATCTTGTGATTGAGTTCGTTGATTCTTGAAGATTGACGCAAGATTGGATGATTTGAATGTTGGTTTCCTCGTTATCTCTTTCAAATGCTCTCATCTCTCTATAAAATGCTCAGAAAATCACCCCAAAATGAACCCTAAGCCTATTTATTAAAATGGGGTCGGGTTATGAAAATAGGAAAATGAAGCCTTTGAAAACAGGTCTGCGATCGCATAATGCATTGCAGAATAGGAATGTGGGTCGCAAAATGCATCGCGAAACTGGTGCCCAAAACTGGGCTACACAAGTCCATTTTGCGACCATTTTTGCGGTCGCAGATCAATTATGCGGACCGCATAATGATTTTGCGATCGCAGAATTACCACGGGATCTCATTTTTCCAGCCTTTGGTAATTTGATCATAACTTTGTGTAGGAATGTCCAAATGACGAACGATTTGAAGCATTAGAAACTAGACTCAAAGACCTTTCATTTGATAGGTTTTCATCACATAAGACCTTATATATATTTAGATATTCCTGTCCAAAGTGTGGTCTTGTGCGATTCATTTGGAATTTTAGTCGATCGTGTAATTTTTCAACTTGGCTTAAACTTAGGCCTCTCTTAAGGCTCCAAATCACTTATAATATGCCTCATACACTTATTATCATATACACTTGATATCCATAATGTTAATAGTCCTCATCTACACCCAAAATAATATTATTAGCACACGTCGACTTCTTATTAGCGCTTAATGAAACCAAGAACTTCCAACTTCTATATTCGATGCTGAAACCTATCAAATCAAGTCCGATTGACCTCAAATTTTGTACACAAGTCATAAATGACATAACAAAGTTATGAAAATTTTTAAAACTGGATTCTGACCACGATATCAAAAATTCAACCCCGGGTCAAACTTCCAAACTCAAATTTCTTATTTTCGCCATTTCAAGCCTAATTTAGCTACGAACCTCGAAATAAATATCCGGACACACTCCTAAGCCCAAAATCACTATGCGGAGCTATTGGAATTATCAAAAATCCATTCCGGGGTCATTTACACATTTTTCACTACCCGGTCTGTCACGACCCAAAATCCTAACTTAGGTCGTGATGGCGCCCAACAGCGGGGTCAGGCAAGCCAACTCTCAATTTACTAAGGGTTATTTCTTATTAGATTAAACATTTTAACATATACTCAGTTTTTAAAACTTAAAACATGAATCGACAAGGATAATTAGCCAGTCTTTAATCAAAAGCAGTCATGAAGAGGCGTGAGCCAATATATATACAAACCCGGAATCCATAATAACTATCACGTGTGTGCCAGGAACTAGTGTCATAAGTCCTACGGGCATAATAACATAATATACAAAAGATATAATATACAGTCCCACTGTCTGAAGGAAATAGACGGCAAATAAGCAAAAGAAACCCCATGGTGCTGCCGGAGATCGCCAGGAGAAAGCAGCTCACCGTGAAGTCAGGTCCGTCTATAATCAAAATCAAGCTCCGGTCAGACAAACAGATGCACCAGCCTCAGAACCTGTACAATTAAGTACAAAAGCGTAGCATGAGTACATAAATATATATGTACCCAGTGAGTATCCCACCTAAACAAGAGGTCGACATGACACTCACTAAGGTCCAACAATATAATTTAACAGAATATGGTAGAAATGGTAGGTATTTAAAGGCAGTGAAGCAACAAATATATATAAGGCACTGAAATCCAAGGAAGTACTAGGAATGAATAAAATAATTACTACTTCACCTTCCCCCCAAATACCTGTCAAATCAATGTCCATGAATTTAGTAGCAAATAAATCATGCGCATACAGGGTAAGAAAAACCGGTCGGAGTCATAAGATAGTCATGTACGTGCACTGCCGAGGGTCGAACGGACCGAACCATAAGTGCACCTTTCCATAAAGTACTCACATCTATGCACTGCCGAGGATCGAACGGCCCGAACCAAAAGTGCATCTCTGACATAAAGTAATCCGCTCTATGCACTGCCGAGGATCGAATGGCCCGAACCAAAAGTGCATCTCTCAATCCGTCGTGGCGTACGGCCCGTTCCCATAAGAGTGGGGGAAATCACACTCCGCTCGCGGAATGTAAATTGTGAAGCGGTCGCATGCACACACATTATTCCTTTTTAAAATTACTTTTCAATGAACAATTCCTTACAAGTTTTCTCGAATTCCATGACCGAAATAAGCCGCATGTAACATTTAATTTATTAAGCATATAGTTCATATCAAGTAAAACCCAAGGCATGATGTGGGCCTAACTACCCGGACATAATAGTAATAACCGCTATGTACGGACTCTCGTAACTTTTTACGTACGTAGCCCCCACAATTATCACATATAGCATTTAAATCACCTAGGGGGACAGTTCCCCCTTGCAAGGTTAGAAAGAAGACTCACCTCGCGTCGCACCTACTCCCCGGGTCAAGAATCCGCCCGAAACTCTGAACTCGACACCCACGGACTTGAAACTAGCCAAATGTTATACAAATATATCAATTTATATTCAAAGCATGGAATTCTCCTATTATTTAGTCAAATTCACCATTCTTAAAGAAATCCCAAAATCCAACCCCAGGCCCGCATGCTCGGATTTCAAAAATTCTCGAAGGAAACACTCACCCATAGCCTAAGGATCATTAATATACGATTTTTGTATGATTTCATAGCCAATTCACGGGTAATTTTCTAAATTCTCGAAAGCCCTAGGTTACTACCCAAATTCCTAAATTTTCCACTAATTAAGTAGTTAAATCCTACTAAGAATGCATGCATTAACCAACTTTAGGATAGAATTTACTTACCTTTCAGTGGTTGGGTCGTGGAGCCCTTTTCTCCAAGCTCTCAAGTGCTATATTGGAGGAAGAAAATGAAGAAAAATGAAGAATCCTCTATTTTAAAGAAAAACACTGCCTGACAGTGGTTCGCACCTGTGACTCGAGGACCGCACCTGCAGTCTCGCACCTGCGAGCAAAGGCTCGTACCTATGGAAAAGGACGAGGAGGCCTGGGCTGGCACCTGCGGAGAGGAGACCGCACCTGCGGTTCCGCTCCTGCAGAACTTTGTCCGCACCTGCGAGAGATGGGCTGCCCACTGGGGGTCGCACCTGCGAGGCTGGGACCACAGGAGCGTTCCCGCACCTGCGACTGGGCAACCGCACCTGCGGTCACACCAGAACAGGTGCACCAGCAGCTGTTTCAGCTGGTTTTTGGCCTCGTATGGTGTCCGAGAGGCACCTGGGCCCACCCGAGCCCCTGTCCAAATATAGCAACAAGTCCTAAATTATAATACGGACTCGCTTNACTTAGGAACTTTAAGTTTTCTTGACTTCGCTAACAACGCGCTGAACCGACCTATACTACTCGGAATGACACCAAATTTTGCAGTCAAGTCATAAATGACATAAAGGAACTATTCCCGATCTCAGAATTCTATTCGGACCTCGATAACTCAAAAACACGTCCCAAACCACAATAGGAACCTAAGGAACTCTTATTTCAATATTGGGCGCCGAAACGCTCCAGGGTCATCCAAAACCCATTCCGAACATACGCCCAAGTCCAAAATCATCATACAAAGCTACCGAAATCGTCGAAACTCGATTCCGAGGTTGTTTACTAAAAATATTGACCGAAGTCAAACTTGGCCTTAAAGGCTAACCTTAAGGAACCAAGTGTTCCTACAGCACTCTAAACACTTCCGAATCCCGAACCACTGTCACACCTCTTTTATGTCCCACAACCCTATTACGAGGTTGGTGAAGAGTTTTTCCAATC
>MDKJ01272142.1:0-37416 GCA_005239525.1 Nicotiana knightiana | reverse complement strand
TTTTTGACTCTAGAATAAATACCATAAATCAGGAATTCTTAAGATTTGCTTAACTACTTTGACTGGAGTGTCATGATAGATCCGATCCTGAGTGAGTTATGTGTCATGTGTGAGTGAGATTTATATGTATTCTGTGCATTGCATTTGATGTCTAGAACTTGCCCCGTGTGTGTGCAAAGCGAAATAGAAGTTTTATTCAGTCTTGGAAGTGATATAGGCATTTCTTTGTTGAGCCAATTATCTATATTTTACCCACCTAATTGTTTTGTATCGTAGTTAACCCCTTTGAGCCTATAATCCTTTTTCTTTGGCAACCACATTACAAGCCATACCCCTTTGTTTGAATTAATCATCTATTTGAACCTTGTCACCTCTAGTAAGCACTGGAAATGTATGAAATATGAAACAGTTAAAGTGTGGGGTGGTAGGTTGGTGTGTGAGGGGAAGAATTGAAATAAGGAGAAAGGTCCATTGTATTGAAAAATAATAAGAGTTACTTGCAAAAGAAGAAAAAAAAAAGAAAAAAAGAAAAGAAATAAATGAACACTTGTGTTGTGTTGAAAGCTAAATGTATGTGGTGACTCTTAATATAATTGTGCTTAAAGAAGTATGGGGAAATAAAATCGTTGTGAAGGTGGAATTTGGCTATATTGAGTTTGAGGTTGAAAAGCTATGTATGTGTATTAAAGTGCTTATGGAGGTGTAGCCGTTCTTAGATCTAAATGTATCCTACCCGTCCCGAAGCCTACATTACAACCAAATAAAAGTCCTAATTGATCCTAGACTGAATGAGCTCGATTAGTAGAGTAGTACACTACGGGCAAGCCTATGGTGCATCTTTTGTGGCATATGAATGTTATTTCTGAGAGTGAGTGAATTCTTTCTATCTTAAGTTCCTATGTTTTTAAATTTCATTGTGTGTGGAACTAACTCTTGGATATGGTGAGGGCACATGATTCACGAAGGAAAGGTAATGTTGTCGACCTCTAAGTTAGAGTAGTGAGTGGATTGTGAATAGAGCATGGTATATGTGAGTCGACTATTGAGGCGAGGATGTCACACCTCTGTGCTTGAAATGTTTTAAATATTCTTGGTATAACATGTTAAGAGATTTGCTTAATAAAGTTGTGTACATGAGTGTAGTTTGATTGCTCGAGGACGAGCAAAGGTTTAAGTGTGGGGTCTTGATGCGAGACTAAATTGCATAGTTTAACATGTGATATACCTTACATTTTATGCGCATTAATGATAAAATTACACTTGTTATGTGCTTAATGGAGTTTATTTCATGTGTAGGTGAAGTGGAGATGGAAACGGAGCTAAAAGGATGCAAATACGTCGAAAAATACGCGAAAGGAGACACCCGGGCGATAGCCGGGCGACAGAGCCAAACAGCCTGACCCTACCTGGCGTTAGCCAGGCGTTAGGGCTGAAACGCCAGCCCTACCCTGGCGTTAGCCAGGCGTTAGGGCTGAAACGCCAGCCCTAGCCTGGCGTTAGCCAGGCGTTTGGGTCCAAACGCCAGGGTCCCCAGTTCGGCCAGAAATCGAGTTTTGACGGGTTTAAGTGTTTCCCAAGTGAAATAGACATCTCCTACACGGTTAGGGTTCACCCTAAACCTATAAATAGACTCCTAAAACACAATTACACAGGGGATTTTCGTGGATCAAAAGCAGACAAGAAGAAAATTAGAAAATTCCATTGAAGTGCAAGAACATTGAGTTCTACATCTAGTATTTCTTACTTTATATTTCAATTATGCAATTTCTTGTAGTTTTGTTTCTTCTAAACATGAGTAGCTAAGTTTTTAATCTAGGGTTTTGGTAGAACCCGTTGGGGATGAATTTCTTGTGATATTAATATATTTTGATTGATTATTCTCTATTTGTTCAACTACGTTCTTATTGTAGTTAATTGAATGGCCATCAATTAGCTGTGCCTATTTAGTATGTATCTACTTGAGAGAGAGTGCATATTTAGGTAATTGTTTGAACAACACCACTCCCAGAGTATAGACGAAAGTCATAACCGAGGGTTTAGAGGTTGGATTAGAGATAGCGATACCTCGGGTGCAATCTAAAGTGAACTGTATTGCGATCTAGCTAGCGTAACTTGAGAGAGTGCAATCAAATATGAAACCTTTGATATGTTTCTGATTTTTATAAAGAAGCTATAAAGAAAGATGAATAGTCATATTGCTAGCATTAGGTTTGACCATAGAACTGAATTTTAAAATGCTAAATTCCTTGAATTATGCATTGAAAATGATAATTTTTCTGTCCCTCGAACCCCACAAAAAAATGGTGTTGTTAAAAGAAAAAAATATAACTCTAGAGAACATGGCCAAAATTATGCTAATTAGTATGGTCTCCCAAAGACTTTTTGGGTTGAAGTTGTAAAGATTACATGATACATTATAAATATATGCATGATTAGGCGAATAATTGAGAAGTCACCTTATGAGTTACTTAAAGGCAGAAAACCAAATGTAATCCACCTAAGAGCCTTTGGGAGTAAGTGTTTTGTACACAATAATGGGAAAGAGGCTCTAGAAAACTTTTATGCTAAATGTGATGAGGGTATTTTTCTAGGTTACTCACCATAAAGTAAAGCATATAAGGTGTATAATAAAAGAATAAAATGTGTTGAAGAAAGCAATCATGTAATCTTTGATGAATCTAACATTTTAGCTGAGAAAGGTACACAGGTTGCTGATAATTGTGAGTTTGGCCCAGTTGAAAATCATGAGGAGAAAACAATCCATGAAGTTCCAGAAGCTGCTGCAGAAAATGAACAAGAACCAGGTCCTTCAAAAATGTCTCAAAAGGTATCACAGACGGGGGGAATATCCCAAGAAACTCAAGATGAAAATATAGCACCTGCTGCCCCTGCTGAACATGAAGGAAACACTAAGACTCAAAGATCTCATACAAGGGGAGGAAAACATCGATGCTACCATCCTTTGACAAATGTGTTACTCATATTGACTGTGGGACTGTGAGAAGATCAAAATTTAGGAATATGATTGTGTTCTTAGCGTATATATCCATGGTGGAGCCTAAGAACATCAAAGAATCTCTGTGAGACACAGACTGGATAGTGGACATAAAGGAAGAATTAAACAGAATTAAAATAAGTAAAGTCAGGCACCTAGTTCCCAACTCAAAAAGTGATATAAAAAATGATGTGTAACAGGCTCAAGTAAATACAACCTTGTGTGATCTGGGAGAATCAAAGTGAATTTGTAGCATGTAGAACTATTGTACAAAACATAATAATTTTCCAGGATCTAGTGAGGCTATACAATAGAAAGAATACGACAAAGAGCTGCATAATAAAAATTGGCCTTCGAAAAGATTACGGCTCTATAGAATGGGCATTTATGGAAGAAATGTTTACATGCTTTGAACTTCTCAACAAGGTTCATCAAATGGATCATGGCATGCATATCGACTCCACAATATACAATTGCAATCAATGGAGGATTATATGGAAATATTATAAGGAAAAAGGGACTTCGACAAGGGGATCCTGTATACTAAAGTTGGTTACACAACAAGAGGGATTTGAATTCCACGCTAAATGTCGAAGCATCAAGCTGAATCATCTATGTTTTGCAGATCTTGTTCTTCTTTTTTGAAAAGGAGATTATCACTCAATCATGTTAATGCTTAGAGGACTGAAGACCTTTTCATAGGCATCAGGACTAACTACCAAAGCAGGGAAATCAAACATTTTTTCAGTGTGAACATGAATATGCAACTTGGAAGAATTATGTGAGATTACTGGCTACCAAAAAGGCAAGCTCCCATTCAGGTACCTCGGAGTCCCTATTACATTAAGGAAGATATCAGTTGTAGACTGTTAAATATTGGTGGACAAACATACTGCTAAAATTAGAGGATGGGGATAAAGAACACTATCCTATGCTGGTAGAGTGCAACTGATAAACTCAATATTAATGCACACACGTGTGTATTGGGCATCTATCTTTATACTACCTAGAGCAGTCCTGAAAAGAATAATTACTATATGTAGGAATTATCTCTGGGATGGGAAGGTGACACGAATAGAGTACCATTGATAGCTTGGGATCGATCTGGTATGTAGACGAAAAAAGGAAGGATGGCTAGGAGTTACAGAATGTGTGAGCTGGAATGATGCTTCTATAGGAAAATATCTTTAGAATATTGCGCAGAAAGCAGATAACCTATTGGTAAAGTAGGTTAATAACCTTTAAATAAAAAAAGAATCTTGGTGGGACCATAAGCACCTCAGAACCACAGTTGGTATTGGAAGAAGATATGCCATATCAAAGATAAAATGGCAAGTGGGTACGTGAATAATCACCGGATCTCTCAAGGTGGAATACACGATCAAAAGTGGATATGAATGGCTTAGGGGAAGTTAGGCACCATGGCAACATCGAGCTTGGGTGTGGAACAACTTAAATATACCCAAACATAGCTTTATATGTTGGCTAACCATGCATGGAAGACTATAAACAAAGGACAACCTTGCACGAATAGGAGTAAGTCAAGACGGCCTGTGCGAGATATGTGGTCAAGCAACAGAGACCATATCCCACTTGTTTTTTGAATGTCACTCCTCCAAAGCATGCATTACTGAGACACTACAATGGCTGAGGATAGGAGTGCAGAACATCTATCCATGCATGAAACGTGAGTTCTGAAGAAATGTGCTGACGCATACGAGCAACAAGATGGACCACAGTCGCTGGTAATAATTCGTCATCTTTGCTAAATTAGGCACACTATATGGCGTATTGAATCAAAGAAAAAACCAAAATAATATAACTAATTTTGCAAAATCCTGACACATGCATTTTATCCTCTATTTAACCTTTTCCCGTTTCCAATCCACTATAAATACAGGCCATTCAAACCAAAAAAAGAAAAACAGCAAAGAGATTTTAGCACATATATAACTAATTAAAGTCCCCTCAAATCCAAAAAGAGAAAGAAAATGAAGGCTGTTGCAGTAGCAGTTATTGTTGTGTTAGCCATGGTTCAGTTCATAGCTGAACCAGCACAGGCCATCACTTGTGGTCAAGTGGACGTTGCTTTGGCTCCTTGTGTGCCTTATCTTACTCAAGGTGTGTTATTTTATGAGTTTAAATTATTATGTGCACTAACACATATACCACTTTTGTTCCATTTATGCAACGACAATCTCTATTTTAGTTTGTTAAATAAAAAAAATGACAAACTTTTTCTATAATATTGGATCATTTTTAAGTCTATCTAAAAGTCTCAATTAAATTCTTCATTTTATTTTATGATTGTCGATCTTTTACAAGGTGGTGAGCCAGGAGCAGCTTGCTGCAATGGGGTGAAAAACTTGAAAGGAATGGCTGCAACCACAGATGACAGAAGGACAGCTTGTAACTGTGTTAAGGCAGCAGCCAACCGTTACACAAACCTTAAAGATGCTGCTGCTCAGGCTCTTGCTTCTAAGTGTGGTGTCACCATGGACGTCCCCGTCTCCAAGACTATCGATTGTGATACGTAAGTTCTATATTTAAAAGATATTTAGACTATTAATTTATTATAAAGCAATTATTACAAGTCAAGTAAACTTTTTAATTACAATTGTGGCCGTAACCTGACATTTTAAAAATTTGTTACGCTATGAGTATTTATAAGTTAATTCCTTGTTTTAGAAAAAAAAATTTCATGTTCACTTCAAATCGATCTATGGATACGCAAGTAGTTCCATATTTTTGCTACTTTAATATTTATATGTTGATTCTGCAAATTATTTTACACAATCAAGTTAGTTAAAAGATAACTATTATTTACTTTCAATAGTAGGGGTACTAGTAATTTATAAAATAATACCGATAATCTGCTATAACAAATTAAACCAACAGACAGCGTATAAATTCGTATACGTTATTCGTTATACCCAACACCAGATCTTCCATAAAAATTAGTTACTGCTTATGCCTCGATAAGTTATGTTGGTATTGTTTTTTATTCACTGAGAAAAATTGCTGATCTTTTTTACTTCTTTATGACTTATTTTTTAGTTTTTTGTTGCAGAATCAGTTATTAATGAGCAGCACGGTGTCAGGAACAAAGCCAAAGGGATGGCCATGATATGTTGCTTATATTAAATATGTTGAGTAATAGTTTTCTTGAGGAACGTTTATGTAATAAACCTGGGGTCGTGAGACTCCCTCCCTGTTGTACGATTACTATGCAGTAATATACTACTATAGGGCTACCTTATTTGTTAATTACTTCTCCGATCCAATTTCTGTGGCAGATTTGACTGGCCACGAAATCTTAAAATAATGAAAAATTCTAAAATTTATGGTCTAATATAAGCCATAAAAATTTGTATGGCTATAAATCATCTTATTAAGGATAAAATCACATGTTTGTCAGTTTTCTACTTAAACTATTCGGTTTTTCCAAAAACCCCTGAACTATATTGCCCTTCATATTAAAACTCCTCGTTGTTGACATAGCATAACGTGTGTAAGAACTCGTTTGGAAGCGCGTGACAACTGAAAAAAGCTATTGAAATAGCTCACATGACAGAAAATAATGGCTAATTAGCCTAACCCTCTTTCATATTCATTTTTTGAATAAATATTCTCCTTATTTAAGTTATATTCACTTTTCTTACTCATTTTTTTACCATTCTTCCTTATTGTTTTGCCTTTCTTCTTTATCGTTACGACCCAAACATCCCTCTGAAACACGTCGTGACGGCACTTAGTCCCTACGACCAGGTAAGCCTAACAATTTATGGAAGTATCAATAATGGAAGAAAAACTTAACAACTAACTGCAATAGATACTGAGTAACCAATAACAATGTCGCTCGGCATGTAGAGTAACCAAAACACTAAACACTGATGCTATGGAGGGTCCCACTCCAGTATCCGCTTTGATTCATGTAGCTACTATGGTAACAACTGTCGTTTTCATGATAGCAAGGTGCTCCCCTTTATTTGAATACCCACCTATGGCTTTGATTGTTGTACACAGCTTTCCAAAAATCCGGAACATCATGACTCACAAGTTATAAAAGGATGTAGTATCTCTATACACCATAGTCTAATAAAAATAAATACATGAAGTGTTTGACACATGGGAGAATATAGGGGGACTCCAAAGTGTCCCGGCTCACTGATAATGCAGCTGATAATGAGCACCTGGATCTGCACATAAAACATGTGCAGAAGAGTAGCATGAGTACACCACAATGGTACCCAGTAATTATCAAGCCTAACCTCGGTCAAGTAGTGACGAGGTCAGGTCAGGCCCACTGGTATAAAATAAATAGAGTAGGTGAATATAACAGTACAATAAGAGACTGGAGTTCAACAAGGAGAACACAATGAAATAACAGTACAACACACAAGGATAAACAATGGGGGATCTCCCGAGATACCGTCTCGTAGTCCCAAAAGTAAATGTGCTGGGAGAACTCTCGAAGTACCGCCTCGTAGTCTTAAAAGTAAATGTGCAGAGAGATCTCCCGGGATACCGTCCCGTAATCCCAAAGTAAACATACAAGGAGATCTCCCGGGATACCGTCCCGTAGTCCCAAAGTAAATACACAGCCCAGACAATGAAGATAGTAGGTACAAGAAGAAAATCTACAGTTTAGACTAAGTATAAGTCAAGAAAAAGGCATGCTGAAAACAGTTCAGTTAAGCAATTAAGACACGTAGACATGTTATTCTATAAAATCAGGTATTTGCAACAAATATCTCATGTACTCGCTCGTCATCACGTACACGACGCTCATATATCAATATCAGTACCAAATCCTAAGGGGATTTCTCCCACACAAGGTTAGGCAAGCCACTTACCTCGAATAAAGCTAAATCAATCAGTAGCAATGCTTTTCCCACGAATATCCGACTCCGAATGGCCCAAATATAGCAAAAATCAATTACATACCATAAATATAGCTATAAGAACTACTCTAACCACTGAAATCTAAGCTAAAGAAAGAAATTAGGAAATCATCACAAAAAGTCTCCCCGGGCCCACGTCTTGGAATCAGGTAAAAATCACAAATACACTCATTCACTTACGAGTCCAATCATATAAAAATTACTCGAATCTGACCACAAATCCCCTTTCAAAACTCAAAATTTTAGTTGAAGAACTTCTTCCCATTTGCCCTACTTTCAACACCAAAATCCGAAATTAAAGATGTAATAAATGATATATTAGTGGGGTATAACAAAAATAGAGTGTAGAATCATTACCCAATCGATGTCTCTGAAAATCTCTCAAGATCTCGTCCAAATCCGAGCTTCCAAATTCAAGTTTCGATAAAAATGGCCAAATCCTCATTTTTGAAATGATATAAGTCTGCCCAGGCATTTCTTTTTCGCGACCGCGGAAAAACCCTTGCGTTCGCGAAGCAAAAACTTTCCTTCAGATCCGGACCTTCTTTGAGAACGCGAGAACCACCTCACGAACGCGTAACCTTACATTGCCTGACCATACACAAACGTGGGACCTTCATCGCGAACGCGTAGGCTAATCACTTGGAGCCCCATCTGAGCGTTCCTCTACGCGAACACGAGGACCATATCGTGAATGCGTAGGTTAAAGGATCCACACCATTGCGAACGCGGGAATCACATCGCGCATGTGTAGAACAACACAACCGGTCTCCCAGATATCTTACGCGAACGCGAGAACTCTCTCTCGAATGCGATGAAGGAAACCATCAAAATGACACTAGATTTTTTTGCACTTTCCAACAAGTCCAAAATGATCCGTTAACCACTCGGAATCAACCCGAGGCACCCGTTGTCACGACCCCAAATCCATAAGGTTGTGATGGCTCCGGACATCATTGTCAGGCAAGTCAAATCATAAATTAATTAAAATAATTTCCTGTTTTAATATTTATGAAAAAGGCATTTACTTTCATTTTATTACATATTAACTAAATAAAATCTATCAAATAAAATGATAGTTTAATTATTACACTTTAGCAAATATATCCCAACGCATCCCAGAACCCAGTGTCACAGGTAAATGAGCAATTTCTAAGAATTTATACAATCATCACAAAGGCAGTCCGAAATACAGATTGGACTAGGAAATTTAAAATAAAAATAAATACAGTACGAAGGAGACCCTGTCAGCTGCGGAGCGCCTTCGGATGATGCAACTTGCCTAAGTCTCCGAATCCTCCACATTGCTATGAAATTACCTGTACAATAAAAGTCACAGCAAGTGTAGCATGAGTACGAAAACAACGTGTACTCAGTAAGTCACCCGCCTAACCTTAGAGAAGTGGTGATGAGAGGTCGAATTAGACACTGACTAAGGGCCAGGAAATGAATTAACAGCATATGATGAACACAGTAGGAATGTAAGGTATTAAAGCAACAATATATATAAGGCACTGAAATCCAAGTAAATACTGCAACTAAACAAACAGTTACCACTTCCTCATTTTTCACCAAATATTTTTAGTAAACAATTTCCTCTCTATTATCCCCCAAATATCTTGTCACTTTTAAAAATCATGGAAAACATTTAACAACTTAACTTGCGCATACAGGATAAGGACAACAGGCCTGAGCAATCATAATAATCAACTATGTGCACTGCCGAGGATCGAACGGCCCGTACCAAAAGTGCACCTCTCAAAATAATACTCATGTCTAGCACTGTCGAGGATTGAATGGCCCGTACCAAAAGTTCATCTCTCAATATAATAATCATCTTTGTGCACTGCCGAGGATCGAGCGGCCCGTCCCATAAGTGCACCTCCCAAACAGACATCAACATCACGGAAATGCACTTCAGGCCAAACTTAGGAAATTTCTTCAAAAATGTTGACTTCCACAATATGCATCGAAACGCTCCCGGGTTATCCAAAACCCGATCCGGACATACGCCCAGGTCCGAAATCATCATAAGATCCTGCATGAACCTTCAAATCCTGATTCGGAGGTCATTTAATAAAAATTCCAATCTTATTTGATTCTTCCAACTTAAGGTTTCTGAAATGAGAATTTTCTTTCCAAATCTACTCTAAACTTCCCGAAACTCAATTCCGACCACACCTACAAGTCATAATACCTGAAATGGAGCTGCTCACGACTTCAAACCGCTGAATGACGCGCTAGAGCTCAAAATGACCAGTTGGATCGTTACACTCGTAGCCTCAACCAAACATACCTACCAGTCCTAAAACACCATTCAAACTTAGTCGAGTCGTCAAATAACATCAAACACTGCAAAAACTACAAATCACCCTCCAATTCAAACTTAATGAACTTGAAACATCCAATTTCTATAACCAATATTGTAACCAATCAAACCACGTCTAATTGACCCCAAAATTTACACACAAGTCATATTCAACCTTACGAACCTAGTCCAACTTTTGAAATTGGAATCTGACCCTGATATCAAAAAGTCCCCTACCGGTCAAAATTTTCAAAAACTCGACTTTCGCCATTTCAAGCCTAAATGAGATACATACCTCCAAATCACAATCCGTACATGCCCCTAAGTCCAAAATCACCCAACGGTGCTAACAAAATCGGTAAAACTCCATTCCAGAGTCGTCTTCACACAGTTATGACTACGGTCCAAATCCTAAGACTTAAGCTTCCATTTAGGGACTAAGTGTCCCAAAACACTCTGAAACTACAACCAATACCTCCCGTCAAGACACATAAGCAGAAAGAGATACGGGGGAAGCAGTAAACAGGGGATCGGGGCTCTAACTCTCAAAATAACCGATCAGGTCGTCACATCCTCCCCCTCTTAAAAAAATTATTCGTCCTCGAATGAGTATAGAGACATACCTAAGGCGGTGAAAAGATGATGATAACAGCTACACATATCATGCTCTGTCATACCCCAACGTCGGGTGGCGTGGCTGACAACCGACGCTGTGCTGGCCCGAGCAAACCACTCTGTAACTCATGATCGTTCGACCAAAACTAGAACATACATGGTTCGAGTTAGCTGGACTCATTCCTTTTGAAACTATCATGGGCCCACATGGCCACAACTCATAATGTACAGCCGTAAGCAGGAAAATACTGTATCACTGAACCATTTTTCTTAAAACATGAATACATATGGGATGTCAAGGCCTCTTACATACTGTACAAAATGAAACTCTATCTACAAAGCCTCTAAGATTATTTAACATCAAATGGGACAGGGTATCGGCCTACCCATAAGGCTGTAGAAAAACTCTGACACGATGACTCATAGACTCGGCTCCACTCTGAATGAGGTGGAGTCTTACCGATCCTTCGTTGAATTACAATGTATTCTACTATGAGGGCTCGTTAAATTGATTATCTATACCTACAGGCATGAATGCAGCGTACCCTACAAAAGGACGTCAATGCGAACAATTTACTGAGTATGTAAGGAAGAATTGAGACATTACAATATGTTAACATTAATTAAAGACATATAAGAATCAACCTGAATCTCCGAAATGCCACTGTATATGCATACTTATTATACTTATATATATATAATGCTTCTCTTTGATACTATTATCCATATCGTATGATGCATGACTGCCCAACTGATCAGTGGTAACTGCCTAACCGGCTGTAGCGCGGTGGTAAATGCATGACTGCCCGACCGGCCGTAGCTCGATGGTAAATGTGTAACAGCCCAACCAGCTGTAGCTCGGAGGTAAATGCATGACTGCCCAATCGGTGGTAAATAATGATACATAACTACCCAACCGGTGGTAACTGCCCGATCGACCATAGCACGTGGTGAATGCATAAAGATTCATGTATCACTATATTATAAACGTTAACATCTCTATCATATACCTCAATAGGGACGTGGGGACATACTTAGACATCACTTTACATAAATGAATAACATAGACATCCTTAACTGCTAAGAGTAGAACTATTTATGCAATATCATTATGTTTACGTATCATTACATGGATCATGACAAAAGAAAGAAGGATTAGACGTAACATACCTGAGCCGATTCTCTTGATAATCCTTCTAACACACGTCTTTTGTGAAAAAACACGTAACAGTGGACCGAAGTAGGAAAAAATCTGTATGATATTACTGAGAAAAATTTCACCGTGCTCCATTAGAATCGCAAATCTCACGCTTTATCATAATATAATCCAATTCAAAGCTTAATCACAAAATTGTTTTGTGGAGTTCTACCATGAAGAAAAGGTTTTAAAGTGATAATATACTAACTCCTTGGAATGGTAACTTTTTAAGACACTATATAAGTATATTATCTATTAAGTTCTATACTTGCACTAAATAGAATTTCTTATGTTCACAAAATGAACAAAACAGCCCCACGTAATAAACAATCAAGTATAGGTGGCACAAGCTCAATACATAGCAAACAACTAAATCAGTGAGTTACATGACTACTTACACGTGGATTGATGCCCACATAATATTTATCTACTAATTAATCAATTATCCATATAATTAAAAATTATCTCCAACTACTTAAAATACTACTCACTTTTAACATACTTTATACACCTTACTATCAAAATATTAAAATATTAATAAAGCATAGTACCATATAAAATCAATACATACACTAGTATTTCATTAAAATATCCATGTAAAATACATATATTTTCTCCACTTCTAATTTTTCCTGATCTCATATAAAGAGTACAACTCTCGTACGCTTAATTCTTAAAATGGTACAAAGATAACCTTCTTTTCTTGTGAGAAAATAATTTATATTGTAACAATAAAGAAAATCTCATATACATTCTCATATTATGTGTATAATTTAAAGCATATTCGAATGTAGTAATACTAATAACTATATAAAATCATGTTTTCCAAACATTTTAACAAAATGTTCCAGTAAAAATACCATATCAAATGTATATGACGGTATCAAGGTTGTTAAGGTTAAACTTACAGAGTATTACAATAAAATAGTCACAAATCCTTTATAATATCAGCAATGTCCTTAATCCGTTGAAGCTCATATGGATCACTACAACTTATCCTAATATCAAAGTACAAGATGTAACATCCTTCCCCTCTTTAGAACATTCGTCCCCAAATGTTAACTCTTAGAGATTTACAAAACATTCACTAGGGTCTCCTCCGTAAATTAAACTAAAACCCAAACTATATTCGAAGATTACTCCCTTTAACATAGATGAAAATTACACTTAAATCTCTACTGTAATACCTGCAACTCTGGTGCATATAAAATCTGGCGAAAGCTTCATACTGACTTCTTGCGACTCAGCTCTATAGCATGATCTGGAAACAAAAGAAGGGTTACGTTTCCTAAATTCCCTATATCCTATCAATTATCAATCTGGTGCGCAACACACCCATAAGTGAGAATCTACTAGGCACGGCTTTGTAGACTTCCAAGGACACGACCAACTCTGATACCACTTTGTCACGCCCCAACCTAGGGAGGCGCGGCTGACACCCGGCGCTGTGCTGGCCCGAGCAAACCACTCTGTAACTCATGATTGTTCGACCAAAACTAGAACACATGGCTCGAGTTAGCTGGACTCATTCCTTTTGGAACTATCATGGGCCATATGGCCACAACTCATAATGTACAACTGTAAGTGGGAAAACACTATATCACTGAACCATTTTTCTTAAAACATGAATACATATGGGATGTCAAGGCCTCATACATACTGTACAAAATAAAACCCTGTCTACAAAGCCTCTAAGATTTTTAGACATCAAATGGGACAGGGTACCGGCCTACCCATAAGTCTGTAGCAAAACTCTGACACGATGACTCATAGACTCAGCTACACTCCAAATGAGGTGGAGTCTTACCAATCCTTCGTTGAATGCCAATTTCGTCTACTATGAGGGATCGTTAAACTGGTTATCTATACCTGCAGGCATGAATGCAGCGTCCCCAATAAAATGAGATCAGAACGAATAATGTACTGATTATGTAAGGCATAATTGAGACATAATAAAAAGTCAACATTAAATAAATACATAAAAAAATCAACCTGAATCTCTGAAGTGCCATCGTATATGCATACGTATTATACTTATATATATAATGCTTCTCTTTGAGACTATTATCCATATCGTTTGATGCATGACTGCCCACTTGATCAGGGGTAATTGCCCGACCGGGCGTAGTGCGGTGGTAAATGCATGACTGCCCGAACGACATTAGCTCGGTGGTAAATGTCTAACTTTCCAACCGGCCGTAGCTCGATGGTAAATGCATGACTGCCTAACCGATGGTAAATAATGATACATAACTGCCCAACCGGTGGTAACTGCCTGACCGACCGTAGCACGGTGGTAAATGCATGAAGATGCATGTATCACTATATTATAAACATTAACATCTCTATCACATACCTCAATAGGGACTTACTTAGGAATGAATAACATTGATATCCTTAACTTCTAAGAGAAAAACCAGTTATGGAATAGCATTACGTTTACGTATCATTACATGGATCATGCCGAAAGAAAGAAGGATTAGCCTTAACACACAGTCGATTATCTTGATAATCCCTCTCAGACACATCTTTTGTGAAAAACACATAATGGAGGACTGAAGTAAGGAAAAATACTTATGATATTCTTGAGAAAAATTGCACCGTGCTCCATTAGAATCGCAAATCTCACGTTTTATTGTAATATAATCCAAGTCAAAGTTTAATCACAGAATTGTTTTGTGGAGTTCTGCCATGAAGAAAAGGTTTAAAAGTTATAATATACTAACTCCTTGTAATGGTAACTCTTTAAGACACTATATAAGTATTATCTATTAAGCTCTCTACTTGCACTAACTAGAATTTCTTATGTTCACAAAATGAACAAAACAACCTCACATAATAAACAATCAAGTATAGGTGACACAAGCTCAATACATAGCAACCAACTAAATCAGTGAGTTGCATGACTACTTACACGTGGATTGATGCCCACATAATACCTATCTAGTAATTAATCAATTATCCACATTATTAAAAATTATCTCCAATTACTTAAAATACAACTCACTTTTAACATACTTTATACACCTTACTATCAAAATATTAAATTATTAATAAAGCATAGTACCATATAAGATCAATACATATACTAGTATTTTATTAAAACATCCATGTAAAAATACATATATTTTCTCAACTTCTAATTTTTCCAAATCTCATATAAAGAGTATAATTCTCGTATGCTTAATTCTTAAAATGGTAAAAAAATAACCTTCTTTTCTTGTGAGAAAATAATTTCTATATGTACAATAAAGAATATCTCATAAACTTTCTCGTGTTATGTGTATAATTTAAAGCATATTCGAAAGTAGTAATATTAATAACTATAAAAATCATATTTTTCAAACTTTTTAGAAAAATGTTCCACTCAAAATACCATATCAAATGTATATGACGGTATCAAGGTTGTTAAGGTTTAACTTACGGGGTCTTACAATAACATAGTCACAAATACTTTTTAGTCTTATGAATGGTCTTAATCCCTTGAAACGCATATGGATTACTACGACTTATCCTAATATTAAAGTACGTGATGTAACATGCTCTGTCCCCCCAGTCGCCTCCTCGACCGGCTGACCCCTCCACTGAACCTTCACGAAATAAATATTCTTTGACCTTACCAATCTGACGTGCCTGTCCACAGTAGCCACTGGCTCCTTAACATAAGATAGATCCTTTTCCAACTGGACTAAGCTGTAATCCAAGACATGAGCCGTATCACTGTGATACTTCTAGAGCATAGAAGCATGGAATACCAGATTAACTCCTGCTAGACTGGGAGGTAAGGAAAGGTCATAAGCAACCTCCCCAACAAGCTGCAACACCTCAAAGGGACCAATGTACCTTGGGATCAACTTTCCATTCTTCCCGAAACTCATAACACCCTTCATAGGCGAAACCCGGAGCAAGACCCATTCTCCAACCATGAATGCAACATCGCTAACCTTCTGGTCTGCATAACTCTTCTTTCTAAACTGGGGTGTGCGAAGTCGATCCTGAATCGCCTTCACCTTATCCAGGGCTTCCTGAACCAAGTTTGTACCCAATAATCTAGCCTCGCCCGGCTCGAACCAACCAATTAGGGATCGATACCATACAGAGCCTCATATGGTGCCATCTGGACGCTCGATTGATAATTGTTATTGTAGGAAAAATCCGCAAGTGGTAAGAACTGATCCCACGACCCTCCAAACTCTATAACACACGCACAGAGCATATCCTCTAATATTTGAAAAGTGCACTAGGACTGTCCGTCCGTTTAAGGGTGAAATGTTGTGCTCAGCTCCACTCGAGTACCCAACTCATGTTGACCCTCCAGAACCATGATGTAAACTTCATACCACGGTCAGAGATGATAGATACCGGTACGCCATGAAGCCTGATGATCTTGCGGATGTAAATTTGAGCGAACTTATCGAAGGAATATGTAGTCATCACATGAATGAAATGAGCTGACTTGGTCAGCCTATCCATAATCACCAAAACTACATCAAACCTCCGCTGAGTCCGTGGGAGTCGAACAATGAAATTCATAATGATCCGCTCCCATTTCCACTCCGAAATCTCTAAATTCTGAAGCAACCCACCCTGCCGCTGATGGTCATGCTTCACCTGCTGGCAATTTAGACACCGAGCCACATACTCCACTATGTCCTTCTTCATCTTGCTCCACCAGTAATGCTGCCTCAAGTCTGGATACATATACGCGGCACCCGAATGAATGGAGTACCACGAACTTTGAGCGTCCTGGAGAATCAACTCATGCAAACAATCTACATTGGGCACAGGTACCTGCCCTGCATCCTCAATACACCATCATCCCCAAAAGTAACCTCCTTGGCATCACGATGTTGGACCGTGTCCTTAAGGACAAGCAGATAGGGGTCATCATATTGACTCTCCCTGATACGATCATAAAGAGAAGACTGGGAGACCACACAAGCCAATACTCGGCTCGGCTCAGAAATATCTAATATGAAAAATTGGTTGGCTAAGGCCCGAACATTAAATGCCAACGACTTCTTTGCTGCTGATAGATATGCTAAACTCCCTAAACACTCCGCACGACAACTCAAAGAATCGGTTACCACATTAGCCTTCCTCGGGTGGTACAAAATGGTGATATCATAGTCCTTATGTAGCTCCAACCACCTCCCCTGATGCAAGTTAAGATCCTTTTTCTTGAACACATGTTGCAAACTCCGATAATCGGTGTTAATCTCACAAGGAACACCGTACAAATAGTGCCGCCAAATCATCAAGGCATGAACAATAACTGCTAACTCAAGGTGGTGGACATGATAGTTCTTTCCATGCACCTTCAACTATCTGGACACTTAGGAAGTCACCCTACCGTCATGCATCAACAACATATCGAGATCAATCTGCGACGCATCACAATATATAGTGTAAGACCCCGAACCTGTAGGCAATACCAAAACTGGGGTTGTAGTCAAAGCTGCCTTGAACTTCTGAAAGCTCTTCTCACACTCCTCTGTCAACCTAAATGGAGCACACTTATTGGTTAGCTTGTTCATAGGTGTTGCAATAGATGAGAATCCCTGTACAAAACGACGGTAATATCCCGCCAAACCAAGAAAACTCTGGATGTCTATGGCTGACGATGGTCTACGCCAACTCTGCACTACTTCCCACCGTCTTCAGATACACCTTGATCCCATTACGTGATACCACATGACCCAATAATGCCACTGAGTCTAGCCAAAACTCACACTTTGATAATTTTGCATATAACTTCTTTTCTCTCAAGGTCTAAAGCACAGTCCTCAGGTGCTGCTCACGATCCTCCCGAGTCCGGGAGTACACCGGAATGTCGTCAATAAATACAATGATGAAAGAGTCAAGATAAGGCCGGAACACACTGTGCATCAAGTGCATAAAAGCTGATGGAGCATTGGTAAGCCCAAAAGACATCACAAGAAACTAATAGTGATCATACCGAGTCCTGAAGGCAGTCTTCGGGATATCTGGCACCCGAATCTTAAACTGATGATAGCCTGAACGTAAGTCAATCTTAGAAAACACCCTAGAACGCTGTAGCTGATCAAATAAGTCATCGATACGAGGTAATGGATACCTGTTATTCATTGTAACTTTGTTGAGCTGGCGATAATCAATCCACATAGGCATAGAACCATGATTTTTCTTCACAAATAAAATCGGAGCACCCCAAGGTGACACACTGGGCCGAATGAAGCCCTTATCAAGAAGTTCCTACAACTTCTCCTTCAGCTCTTTCAACTCAGGAGGAGCCATACGATATGGAGAAATAGAGATGGACTGAGTGCCCGACAACAAATCAATGCCAAAAAAATTATCTCAATTGGGCGGCATGCCTCACTATTGGAACTGACTCAACTGTGGGGATACCAATACTGACATCTCTCACATAATCTAGATATATGTCACACCCCTTCTCAACCATTCATTGAGCCTTAAGAAATGAAATAACTCTGCTGGGAATGTACACTAAGGTACCCCTCCACTCTAAATGCGGTAAACCTGAGTCCATGTACACCATGAGTCTTTGAGGTTCTGAGGGACATACTCTCTAAAAAATATGTCTGAGAACTAAGTCCATGTAAGTGAAGCTGCCTCATATGGACTACTTAACTTATAAGCACGCCACCGCTGATAGGCTGCTCTTCTAAGCTGGAAGGTGGTAAAAGAAACCCCACTTCTCTCCGCTACACCCATAGTATGGATAATACTATGACACTCCTCTAGAAAACCCTAGGCATCATCTGTAGCCAAACCGCTGAAGGTAGGTTACTTCTTGTACCTCTCATGTCTGAGCGGATCTGCCTCAAAAGAGGTTGTCCTAATCTCGTGCTAGACTGGGGCTACCGGCTACATAGGGATAAACTCTGGGGCTTGGTCGACCTGGACCCTCTGCTCAGGAGTACGGGCTACGGGAGTCTGTGCCCCTCCCCCGTCCAGAGATGTGGCAGGAGCTAGTGGGATCAATCCAACCTGAGCTAAGGTTCTGAATATGCTCATGAACTGGGCTAGAGTCTCCTGGAGGGCTGGTGCAGCAATAGGCACCTTAGGTGCCTGCTCTCCAGCTGCAGCTGTTGGGGGCTCCTCTATTGTAGCTTGCGCGGGTGCTCTAGCTGCACCTGCATAGACTTCCTCTACCCCGACCATGGCCTATAACTACTCTAGCAGGGGGCGCATGTGCCTGGTCATCAGATACTCCGGTACGGGTCCTCACCATCTGTGAGAAATAATTTAACATAGAAGTTTAGGATTTGATGTCAACAAATTTTGCATGACAAGGAACGAAAGAACTATAATTTTTCCTAACAATTCCATAGCCTCCCGAAGATAAGGACAGACGTCTTCTACGAGACTCTAATAAACCGGCTTGTGATTCACGTCACCTACGAACCTAGAGCTCTGATACAAACTTGTCACGACCCAAACATCCCTTCAAAATACATCGTGACGGCACCTAGTCCCTACGACTAGGTAAGCCTAACAATTTATGAAAGTATCGATAGTGGAAGCAAAACATAACAACTAACTACAATATATACTGAATAACTAATAACAATGCCGCTTGGCATGTACAGTAACTAAAACACTAAACGTACATAGCTTTCCCAAAACCCGGAACATCATGAGTCACAAGTTACAAAAGAAAGTAGTATCTCTATAAACTAGAGTCTAATAAAAATAAATGCATGAAGTGTTTGACACGGGAGAGAATAGAGGGGGACTCCGAAGTTTGCGGACGCGGAAGATATACCTTGAAGTCTCCAAAGCTTTCCTGGCTCACTAATAATGCGGCTGATAATGAGCACCTAGATCTCCACACAAAACTTGTGCAGAAGAGTAGCATGCGTACACCATAATGGTACCCAGTAAGTGCCAAGCCAAACCTCAGTCGAGTAGTGACGAGGTCAGGTCAGGATCCCTGGTAGAAAATAACTAAAGCGGGTGAATATAACAGTATAATAAGAGACTGGAGTTCAACAAGGAAAACAACTAGGGATCTCTCGAGATACCATCTCGTAGTCTCAAAAGTAAATGTGCAGAGAGAACTCCCGAGGTACCGCCTCGTAGTCTCAAAATTAAATGTGCAGGGGAATCTCCCGGGATAGTGTCCAGTAGTCCCAAAGTAAACACGCAAGGACATCTAGGGTTGTGCATTCGATTTATCGATTCGATTTTGACCCTTATTGATAATTACTTATCGATTATCGATTTGTACATATGCTCATCGTTATCGTTTCAATAAGGTTTTGATTTTTTCGATTTCGATTTATCGATTTTTGGGGCTTCTCGATTCGGTTATCGATTACACCAATAAGAAAATTTGCTAGCTCTAAGCGATTTTGACATGTTTAGTACCCTTACTTAATATATGTATACTATGTGTAAAACATGTATAAATAGTTGATAGCTAATAGAGATAGATGACTAATCACTACTGTATCATACCAAATGATACTACAATTAAATCATTTAATTTAGGCAGACTAATTATTCTTCAGCTCCTTACCTAACTGGCCAAAAGACCTTCTATCAAATTACAATCAACTTACTGAGAGAACCCATTTGGAGGTAGAGAATTACCAGATCTGTGGGAGAAACCGAGAAAGGAGGAATTTTGAGTGAAGAAAATTTGAGGCTTCAGCAGTTCAGCTCTAAAGGGGCAGGAGGGTAGGGCCGTAGGGGAAAATCTTGAGGCATAAGCGGCGTGAAGTCGTGAAGAGGAAAGGAAATAATAGGGTAGGGAAAATTAGAAAATAATAAGGGTAGAGGAAAATGGAAATAATAAGTTAGGGTAAAGGAAACCACAGCAAAAAAAAAATTATATCTTATAGATAAATCGATAAGCGAAATTGACAAAATCGAAATCGAAATCGATAACTCGATAAAAAAAATTTCGGAATGGAAATCGATATCGATAAATCGATAACAAATAATCGATTAGATTTATCGATAAACCGATTCGAATGCACACCCCTAAGGACATCTCCTGGGATATCGTCCCGTATTCCCAAAGTAAATACACAGCTTAGACAATGAAGATAATAGGTACAATAAGAAAATATACAGTTTAGACTAAGTACATGTCAAGAATTAGAAACACGAATTGAAAAAGGCATGCTGCAAACAGTTCAGTTAAGCAACTAAGGCACGTAGCATGTTGTTCTATGATAGTGGGATAACTAAACATGCTAGTATACTCAATAAAGGTGAAAACGGGTAATTACTCAGTAAAATCAGGTATTTGCAATAAATATCTCGTGTACGCACTCGTCATCTCGCATACACGGAATTCACATATCAATATCAGTACAAAATCCGAAGGGGGTTTCCTCTACACAAGGTTAGGCAAGGCACTTACCTCGAACAAAGCTAAACCAATCGGTAGTAATGTTTTTCCCACGAATATCCGTCTCCGAATGGCCCAAATCTAGCATAATCAATTACATACCATAAATATATCTATAAGAACTAATCTAATCAATGAAGTCCAAGCTAAAGCAAGAAATTAGGAAATCGCACCAAAAAGCCTCTCCGGGCCCAAGTTCGAAATTGGGTAAGAGCCACAAAGTATGAACACCCATTCACTCATGAGTCCAACCATATAAAAATTACTCGAATCCGACCACAAATTCTCTTCCAAAACTAAAAATTTTAGTTGAAGAACTTCTTCCCATTTTTCCCAATTTCAACTAGAGGTGTTCGTCGGTCGGTACAGTACGATATTTAGACATTTTGTTGCTATACCAATACCGTAACTAATTAAATTCAGTATGGTTCAGTTTTTCTCCTTCAGACTTAAGTTTATTTGGTTCGATAACTTCGATTTATTCGGTTTGAATACTAAACTAGTGCATAGAGTCATAGACGTTTTTCGGTATTTAGACAAATATCTTGTTGCTTGATAGTTAATTGATGCACTTTGAGAATAAATAAAAGTAAAATTTTAGATTTCTTATATTTAAATTATCATTAATAAAATATGTATTTTGTAATATAATATATATTTCGGTACAATATCGATATTTCGGTATTTCATTTTAAAATACCAAATACCTTACTTAATACAAATTTTTTTTAAAACGTAAACCAAATACCATACCAAATATCAAAATATGGAATACCGAATACCAAAATTTTTGCTTTCGGTACGGTAATTTGGTATTTACCAAATTATGCATAGCCCTAATTTCAACCCCAAAATCAGAAGTTAAAGATGTAATTAATGATAGATTAGTGGGGTATAACCAAAATGGAGTGTAGAATCATTACCCAATTGATGTCTCTCAAAATCCCTCAAAATCTCGTCGAAATACGAGGTCCCAAACTCAAGTTTTGATAAAAATGGCCAAACCCTCGTTTTTGAAATGATATAATTCTGCCCAGGCATTTCTTCTTCGTGAATGCAGCCAAACCCTCACGTTCGCGAAGCACAAAGTTTCCTTTAGATCCAAACCTTCTTCACGAACGCGAGAACCACCTCGCCAACGAGTTAGCTTACCTTGTATGACCCTACACGAACGCGGGACCCTTATTGCGAACACGTAGGCTAATCACCTGGAGACCCATCTGACCGTTCCTCTACATGAACGCGAGGACCATATCGCGAATGCGCAGGCTACAGAACCCACACCATCGCAACCGTTGGAATCATATCAAGAATGCATAGAACAACACAGCCGGTCTCCCAGATACCTTACGCGAACGTGAGACCTCTCTCGCGAACACGATGAAGGAAACCAGTAAAATGACACCAAATTTTTCAGCAATTTCCAACAAGTCCAAAATGATCTGTTAACCACCCGAAATCAACCTGAGGCTCCTGGGGCCTCAACCGAACATACCTACCAGTCCTAAAAACCATATGAACTTAGTCGAGCCCTCAAATCACACCAAACAACGCTAAAAACACAAATCAGCCTCTGATTTAAACTTAATGAACTTGAAACTTCAAATTTCTAAAATAAATGTTGAAACCTATCAAATCACGTTCGATTGGCCCCAAATTTTACACGCAATTTATATTCGACCTTACGTACCTACTCCATCTTCCAAAATCAGACTCTGACCCACATTTAAAAAATTCCCCTACCGGTCAAAATCTCCAAAAATTTGATTTTTGCCACTTCAAGCCAAAATGAGTTACAAACCTCCAAAGCACAATCCAAATACATCCCTGAGTCCAAAATTACCCAACGAAGCTAAAGAAACTGACAAAACTCCATTCTGGAGTCGTCTTCACATAGTTCCAACTACGGTTCAAATCCCAAGACTTAAGCTTCCGTTTACTGTCTAAGTGTACCAAAACACTAAAACTACAAGAAACACCTACCGGAAAGACACATAAGCAGAAAAAGACACGGGGGAAGCAGTAAATAAGGGATCGGGGATATAACTCTCAAAACAACCGTCCGGGTCGTCACATTTATTTTTCACCTCTTTCTTCATTTTTTAACATTTTTTCTTCTGTTCTCCATATGTGTTTCCTCTGAAAAAAATTCTCATTCTTTTGTTTCCACTTAAATGATTTATTCTCTTTCTTGTTTTAAATTTTCTTTCATATCTTACACATATTTTTGAAAGAGTACTGATTTAAATCTTCTTATTAAACCCATCCCCTTGTGGAGAATAAAGTTGAATCGTTTGAACCTTCGTTACGTAATCTGGAATCAAAGAATGAAATGTTTAGCCAATTAAAATTTTATTTGTGATCTAAAATAAGTCATAAAAATTTGTGTTGTTATAAATCATCTTATTATATGTAAAAAAAATTTTAAGTTAAATTATTTCTAAATAAGAAAGTATGATATTATTTTTGGGATAGAATAAAAACAAACGTATATGAAATTTGTCTAACGACCCGACCGGTCGTTCTAAGCTCTAGCACGTCGTTCAGCAGTTTGAGGTCATGAGAAGCTTCATTTCAGGTTTTATGACTTGTAGGTGTGGTCAGAATTAAAATTCGGGAAGTTCGGAGTCAAATTGGAAAGAAAAATTCTCATTTCAGAAGCCTTAAGTTGGAGAAATGGACTAAGATTGGAATTTCGAGTAAACAACCTCCGAATCAGGATTTGAGGGTTCCTGCAAGTTCGTATGATGATTTCAAACTTGGGCATATGTCTCGATCAAGTTTTTGATAACCCAGGAGCGTTTCAACGTGTATTGTGGAAGTCAGCATTTTGAAGAAAATTTCCTAAGTTTGGCTTGAAGCGCATTTTAGTGATATTGGTGTCCGTTTGGGATTCCGCGCCTGGGAATAGCTCTGTATGGTGATTCTGTAGTTGGGAGCACGATCGGAAGTGAATTCGGATGTCCGTAGGTCATTTTAAGTCATTTGGCTAAAGATAGAAATTTGAAGGTTTTTGAGAAATCCTATCGGAAGTGAAAATTTTGATATCGGGGTCGGAATGTGATTCCGGAAGTTGCAGCAGGTCTTTAATGTCGAATATGACTTGTGTGTAAAATTTGAGGTCAACCAGACGTGATTTGATGGGTTTCGATATCAGATGTGGAAATTTGGAATTTCAAGTTCTTAATGTTTGAAAGAGCGATTCGTGATTTCGGCGTTGTTTGATGTGATTTGAGGGCTCGAGCGAGTCCGCACTAGGTTTTGGAACAGGTTGGTGTAATTGGACAGGGTCCCGGGGGCCTCGGGTGGATTCCAGGTGATTAACGGATCAAGTTTAGAGTTTGAAGAAGGCTGAGGTTGTTGTCATCTGATGTGACTGCACCTGCGAGGCTTGGGCCGCAGGTAAGGCTTTGTCGCCGCAGGTGCGAAAGTTGCTGGTTTGGTAGGGAGCGCAGGTACGATAGAGTTTCCGCACCTGCGAATCCGCAAATGCGGACAATGAGCGTAGGTGTGAAGTCTGGCTTGAGCTGAGGAAAACCGCATGTGTGGAAGTTTGGGCGCACCTACGAAATCGCAGGAGTGATAGCGGGGTCGCAAGTGCGAAAAATGGCCTGGGCAGAAAAACTTATAACCGTGATTTTTGGCTATTTCCTCACTATTTCATCTTGGCATGGGCAATTTTGGGAGGCTTCAAAGGAGGATTTTCTTCATGCAATGTTAGATAAGTAATTCCTTCATGTTTCTAAGTTAAATACAAGGTTATTACATGGAATTATACATGAGAATTTGTAGAAAAATTGGGAAATCTTGAAGAAAACCTAGAAATTTGTATTTGGATTTTAACCACGAATTTTTGCATGGAATTTAGAGTAAATTGTATGTTGGAACTAGTAAAGCTATGAGTAGAATATATCTTCAAGGAATTTTGGATTTCTGGGCACGTGGGCCTGAGGGCATTTTGTTCAATTTGCTGAGCGGGGTTGGAAAATTTTCTAATTTTGATTTTTTGCAAATATTAGAGTATATTTTCATTGGGATGTCGTTGTTTGGATAGTTTTGAGGCATTGTGCATCCATTGGAGTCGTCGAGAGAGCTTGGAAGCTAGTTATGGAATCTCGGAGTGAGGTAAGTCTCCTTTCTAACTTTGTGAGGGGGAATTGTCCCCTTAGGTGAACTAATTAAGTATGTGCTACTATTTGCGGGGGCTACGTACGCACGAGAAGACATGAGTCCGTGCGTAGCTACTATTATGCCATGTCCGGATAGCCTATGACCCACTATCATGCCTTACATGTGGTACATGTGACCTTGCCTGTAATATTAGACTGCTAATATAATCGAAATCGTAATTGAATATCTAAAGAAGACTAGAGTTCATTTTCTTAATCATCTAGTAAGAGAATTGATTTCCTTCGTGGGCAATTGTATTCCGGATAAGCCTATATTATTAAACATTATAAAAAATTGGCAAATGAATTTCGAGAAAGGATTTAAATACTATTTTGTGATTTTTGAAAGAAAAGTCTGTCATTTACTTGAGTATTTGTTTTTCCGACGTAGTCAGGGTGGAATGTTGATTGTGCATGACTGCATGTGACCGCTTCGCAATTTACATTCCGCGAGCAGAGTGTTATTTCCCCCACCCTCATGGGAGCGGGTCGTACGCCACGGCGGATTGAAAGATGCACTTATGGTTCGGGCCGACCCTCGGCAGTGCATAGACATGATTATTTTATTGAAAGGTGCACTTATGGTACAGGCCGTTCGACCCTCGGCAGTGCACAAATATGATTATTTTTATGGCTCAGGCCGGTTGCCCTTATCTTGTATGCGCATGCTAAATTGTTATTTTTCATGAATTTTGAAGTGACAAGATATTTGGGGGAAAATAAAGATGTAATCGTTTATTTAAGAAATTTGGGGGAAAATGAAAAAGTAGTAACTGTTTATTTATTTTTAGTATTTATTTGAATTACAGTTATCCGTAATGTTTACTGTTTTATCATCCTTTTATGCCTATTACTGATATCATATTGTGCTAAATTAATTTGTTGGACCTTAGTGAGTGTCTAATTCGACCTCTCATCACTACCTCTCTGAGGTTAGGTGGGCGACTTACTGAGTGCACGTTGTTTTCGTACTCAGGCTACACTTGCTGTGCATTTTTATTGCACAGGTACTTCCAAAGCGACGTGGCTGGTCGGAGACTTAGGCGAACTGCATCATCCGGAGGCGATCCGCAGCTGACAGAGTCTCCCTCATATTGTATTGATTTCCAGTTTAAATTCCTTGTCCAATTTGTATTTCGGACAAGCTAGTAGTATTTGTGAAAATATTAGAATTTGCTCATGTACTTGTGACACCAGGTTCTGGGATGTGTTGGGATATATTTTGCTAAAATGGAATATTTAAACCATTGTATTTACTTAACGAATTTTTATTTAGTTATTATGTAATAAAGTTAAAGGTAATGATTTTCATAAATTTTAAAACATGGATTATTTCAACTAATTAATGATTGGCTTGCCTGATGGCGGTGTCCGGCGCCATCACGACCTTAGTAGATTTTGGGTCGTGACAATTTGTAAGTCAAGGAGCTATTACTATTACAATAGACATAGTTGTCTAATTTGCTACTAATTCCAAGATAATATATTAAGATTGTTTTACCCTTAAAACAGATAACAATTAAATTAATATGCGGTTTTAAGGATACGTATATAGATTCAACACAAGCAATAAGGAATGCTAGATAAACGAATTAAAGATACAACAAATAACCAAACCAATTGAGAGGTTGAGTCCGAGCTCGGATTTAAGCTTAATAGTAGTTTTGCCCTCGACCGGACCGTCGATTCGAAACCAAATGTATATGGATAACTATGATTAAAGTGAGAACCTTGCAATAGCTAGAAAGCATAGAAATAAATTTTGTATTGCATTGATATGCATGTTGCAATGTGTTTATGAAATTAGATTCGGTCTCTATCTCATACATTCATAGTTCATTTGATTCATCGAGAACTCGGTGTATGTGTTGGCCCCGTTTTCACCCGTGTACAAAGATAAATATGAGTTTATGAAATCAGAATTGGTAGTAATCATCAATTAGCCTTGCGGACACTAAATTCATTGAGCAAAAAGCAAATAAAAATTGATTAAATACTATAAAACTTCTTGTATTTGTAAATATTATTAATAGCTAGTGATTGTTTTACCAACACCGACAACGAAAACAAAAGTAACATTAGCTAATTCAACACAAAAAATTATAAGATAAATGGTTAATTATGAAAAAGGGAATTGATTACGTCAAAAGATTTTGTAATCGGACTAGCATAAATAATATTCACGAAGATAGCAAAGATTATTTTTCTATATCGAGGTTGAGCATGTTGAGGATCTATATATTTTTTATACTAAGTCTAAGCAAATAAAAAAGGAACTCTTAAGTACATAATATGATTATATTGATGCTTCCTAATGAGCTGAGAACATATTGATTATTAGCAAACTATGATATGAACCATGTTTCAAGGTCTAGTCTTGCAATATGCCAGACTACTATAAAGATATGCCTAAGTGGGTATGATGAATGTCAAACGAACCAAGTTTACACCAGGCTAGCTAAAGTTACCCAGTAGTACATAGAAGACCAGCATTCCCATGCGAGCAGAGATTCATAGAAGATCATGTACATGAAAAAGGAACATGCACTTTGGAGGACTCGTGTAACAAAAGGAATATGCATATATGGAAAATACTCACGAGAAGCAAGAAGGGTGCAAGTCGGAGTCAAATAAGGTAGCCTAGCCTATGCGGAAAAGGATTTTCTTAACCAAAATATTTTGGATTAGGAGCATTAATTGAATCGACCAACATTGCACCTATAAAAGAAGATATTTTCCACAATTCAAGACAACTGCTATTAAGAGAAACCATGAGAATACTGAAAATAGCAAGCAAACAAGGTACTTATGAAGATCCAACTCAATAAACTGAAGAACGGGTTCTTGAAGATGAAGTTTCTCGAGTTCTTTCGTTGTTAGGTTTAGTCTTTTGTTCTGAATTTTAGCCTATCTGCTTATTAGAAGTTTTGTAGTAGGTTATTATTCTGAATTTGTTTTTATTCGCTTTCTAGGCTAGAGTTAGTACAGAAAATTTTTGCTACAATTGGGTTGATTGTAAGAGTTAGGGTATTAGAGTTAGTTCCCTCGGTTATTGAGTTGTAACCTAAAAACTGCTCTTTGAAGTTAGCGGAGATTTGAGAAAAATTCTACTAGGTTGGTCGTAATTTTACTCCCTCGAGCAAGGAGGTTTTCAATGTAAAAATCTTTGTTGATTATTTTTCCACAATTATATTTTATTTTGAGTGCGTTGAACTAGTTTAAAGAATCATGGTCTTCGAAAACATGAAAAATCATACAAGACATAATTCAACCCCTCCCTTCTTGTTTCTAAGTGTAGTCCAATTTAACAATTAGTATCAAAGCAGGTTCTTTCATAAAAGGCTATCACCTTGAAAGGATCTACAATGATTCCACCACCGGATGCTCAAGAAGGACAATCAACCGGTAGGCCACCATTGTTCAATAAAAATACTACGGATGGTGGAAGGAAAGGATGTGTGATTTCTTGGAAGGAAAAGACCTGGAAATCTAGGACATTATTGAGAAGGGACCAAAAATTCAATGTTGTTTGATGACAAGGGTGTCCCCACTAGACCAAATCCAAGAGATAAATACTCTGAGAAAGATGTTAAAGGAGTTTAAAAGACTGCCTGTCACGACCCCAGTTTCTCCTCCGTGAACATGTGGTGACGTCACCTAGTCCCTATAACTAGGTACGCCTAGCAATGCGGAATAACAACATAACTTGCGGAATAATTATGTAAAAGAAAGCTGAACAATCTAAAAGAAAGAATTTATATAAGCTCCACTTGGCATATACAACCCAAAATAATACGGAGATATACAATATCACCCAAAAACCCGGAAACTCACTGGAACCACAGGCTAACAGAATATGATACACTGCTCTAACTCCAGAATGTCTATACAATTGTAAGGAAAGATGAACTTTTCACAAAAGCTGGAATAAGATAGAGACTCCTGGTCTGCGGACGCGGCAGATGTACCTCGAAGTCTCTGTTGTATCTCTCAACCTCGGGGATAGTGCGCCTGAGTGGAGGTACCTGGATCTGCACATGAAAACATGCGCAAGAAAGGGCATGAGTACACCACAGCGGTACTCAGTAAGTTCCAAGCCTAACCTCGGTCGGGTAGTGACGAGGAAGGTCAGGTCCCTACTGAGGTTAACCAATATAATAGGAATTTACAGTATGAAAGACAGACAGAAATAATGAATACAGCCGTGAAATAAGACAGGTCAAACAAGGAAATGACAAACACAAGAACAGAGTAACGCTGAATATGAACAACTCGATAACAAAGGTAACAATGAGGATCTCCCAGGACACCGTCCTGTAGTCCTTTTGTCAACTCTCTAGTAGATCTCCCGGGATACTGTCCCGCAGTCCATCATATGTATATCCGAAGGATCCCCTGGGATACCGTCCCGTAATCCATCATATGTATATCGGAAGGATCTCCCGAGATACCGTCCCGTAGTCCTTTTCTCAACTGTCCAGTGGACCTCCCGGGATACCGTTCTGCAGTCCATCATATGTATATCCGAAGGATCTCCCGGGATACCGTCCCATAGTCCATCATATGTATATCCGAAGGATCTCCCGGGATACCGTCCCGTAGTCCAGCTATCAATGTACAGGGGGATCTAGCGGGAATCTAACCCGCAGTCCCAAAGTAAATATGCAGGGGGATCTATCAGGAATCTAACCCGCAGTCCCAAAGTAAATATGCAGGAGGATCTATCGGGAATCTAACGTGCAGTCCCAAAGTAAATATGCAAGGGGATCTATCGGGAATCTAACCCGCAGTCCCAAAGTAAATATGCAGGGGGATCTATCGGGAATCTAACCCGCAGTCCCAAAGTAAATACACAGCCACAACAAGAAGACATTCATAATTAGAGTGCAAAAATACAAGGCAACAAGAAATTCTAGCCTAACACGCTCCACGTAGTATAATTAAGGAAACTTAAGCAAATAGTTAATTCAAGTCAACTAAGCATGCTTTTCTAAACTAACATAGGCTATAATTGCAAGTAGAATAAAGCAGGTAAGAGAGAAACTCAGTCTAAGTATTTAAAGTAAAACCGGATTTTCAACAATTAGTACAAGTACGCGCTCGTCACCTCACGTACAAGGCATTTAATTACCAAATATGACATCCTAAGGGAAAAAGTCCCCCACACAAGGTTAGATAAGCTACTTACCTCGAACCGGCTCAAAATCAACTTTAAACCACATGTTTGCCACGAGTATCCGACTCCCAATGGCCCAAATCTATACAATTCAACTACATATTGTAAATAACATCTCATGCAACTGATTATACTGTTTAATTCAAGCTAAGGCGCGAAATTATGTAGAATGAACAAAATGCCCCTCAGGCCCACGACTCGGAATCGGGTAAAAGTCATATTTTTCCGGACACCCATTCACTCACGAACTCATTTAACCAGAAACAATCGAAATCCGATGCCAAGAACCCCACATTTTCCAGAATTTCGGATTTGGGAAAAATCTCTTCCCTTCCTATGGTTTTTCCCCCATTTTTGATAATTAAACTAAATAAATAAACGGAAATTAATGGTCTAACAATGAATTAGTATTTGAAAATGTTACCTATGATCCTTCTCTTTAAAATCCACAGAAAATCGCCAATCTTTGAGCCCTCACACGATTTTTGGAATTATGATCCAAACTCTCAAAATTTTTGGAATAAGATACCCAAGAAATCCGCACCTGTGGACTCGATCACCGCACCTGCGGAAAATGCATCGCAGGTGCAGAAGTCACTTACAGTGCACTGAGGCCGCACCTGCGGTTGTTTGGTCGCGCCTACGATCCCGCACCTGCAGAAACCAGGTCGCACCTGCGATCACTGGCCCAAAATTCCCCTATCGCACCTGCGACTAAAGTCCACCACGCCTGCAAGTCCTCTCCTGCGGAAAACCTTCGCAGGTGCGAAGACACCAGAAGAGGCCTGGTTCAGCAGCAACAAAATTCCAAATTTCACCCGTTAAGCGCTCGAAACAACCCCGAGGCCTCCTGGACCTCAACCAAAACCACCAACCAACCTTATAACCTTGTTTGAAATAGGTCGAGTCTTAAAAACACGTCTCATAACATCAAAAACATCGATTATGCAAAGATTCAAGCCTAGGAACTTAGGAAAATTCTAGAATTCACATCCGACGACGAACACGTCTAAACTCATCTGAATGACCTCAAATTTTGCACACACATCCCAAATGACATGACGGAACTACTGCAACTTCCGGAATTCCATTCCGACCCTCGGATAAAAAATTCACTATCGGACCGAAAACTCCAAAAATTCAAACTTCGGCATTTCAAGTCTAAATGAGCTACGGACTTCCAAAATACATTCCGAGCACGCTCACAACCCCGAAGTAACCTAATGGAGCTAACAGAACCATCGGATTTCCATTCTAAGGCCGTCTCCACACTGCTCCGACTACGGGCAACTTTCAAACACTTAAGCTCTCATTTAGGGACTAAATGTCCCAAAACTCTCTGAAACTCAAAAACGTCCTGGCAATTCAATTAAGCAGAAATAGACTCGGGGAAAACAGTTAATAGGGGATCGGGGCGTTAATTCTTAAGACAACCGGCCAGGTCATCACACTACCAAAGCTAAGAAGTTCTTGATCTGAGAAATTGGCCCTGATGAATAAAATAGAATATCTGCCTACAGAGATGCAAAAGCTTTATGGGATGCCTTGCAGTGTGCTCATGAAGGTACCTCTCAAGTAAAGTAGTCAATTATTGACATGATAATTAGGCAATATGAATTGTTCAAGATAAGTGAGGGGGAATCTATCCTGGAGATGCATACTAGGCTGACTGCCTTTATTAATAAATTAATATCTCTTGGAGAAGTGATTCTCCACAACAAAATTTTGAGGAAACTTCTGAGCATATTAACCTCATCATGGGATATCAAGGTGAATGCAACCATTGAAGCAAGGAATCTGATTAAGATGACTCGTGATGATCTTGATTTGAAATCTAGAGACTTATGAGCTAAATCTCAATTGGTATTATCTGGATCGACAAACTGAACCTCGCAAGACAAAGAAATTGATGCTCAAGACAACCCACAAACATGACGCTGTAGAAGATGATGTGTCATTACTAACTCGACATTTCTAGATGGAAATAAAGAAAGGTGGTTTCTTGAAGAACGGTAGTTCATCAAAATCCAAGACTATGGAGAAGAACAATAATAATAATAATAATGTTGATGCCTGCTACAAGTGTGGAAAGTAAGACCACTTTATCAAAGATTTTCCCCTTTGAGAACTTCTGTAATGATCCGACTGATTGTTTTGCTTTTTAGAATTCCGTTCCCCTAAATAATACTCCATGTATATGCTTTTAATGTTTTATGACTTGCGGGGATGGTTGGTTCTGGATTTGGGAGGGTTCGGGTTGAAATCAGAACATCTGGTTCCTTAAGTTGGCCTTAAAAGGCTAAGTTTGACTTCGGTCAAAATTTTGAGTAAACGATCCCGGAATAGGGATTCGATGGTTCCAATAGGTTTGTATGATGATTTTAGACTCGTGCGTTTGCTTGGACCAGGGTTTGGATGACCCGGGAGCATTTCTACGCCTAATAATGGATGTTGGTTCTTTAAAGGTTTTTGAAGTTCTTTAAGTTTGGTTTAGAATAGATTTTGGTGATATCAAGGTCCAAATGGAATTCCGAGATTGAGAATAGTTTAATAATGTCATTTAAGAATTGCATGCAAAATTTTGTGTCATTCCTAGTAGTTTAAGTACGTTTCGGCACATTGGGAGTAAATTGAAGAACCTGAAGTTCATAATTTTGATTCAATTGGTTTTGTGGTGTGATTCTTAGTTTTAATGTTGTTTCGGGCATTCCTAGAGTTCAAGCAAGTCTATTTTATGATTTCAAACTTGTTGGTATGTTCGGGCGGGACCCCAAGTGTCAATCGGATGAGGCTCGAACAAAGTTGGAAATTGGTCGCAACAGCTGAAGCTCCCAGCTGCTATCATAATCGCACATATGCTTGGCCAACCACAGGTGTGAGCTCACAGATGCGAGCAAGGCCTTGCAGAAGTGGCCAAGGAAGGGCATCCCAGGATCCGTAGGTGCGCCCCAACCTTCACAGAAGCGGGACCCCATCCTCATAAGTGGAGCAGGCCTACCTTTGCACTTCCGCAGAAGCAGACTTTTGTCCGCAGAAGCGACAACGCAGGTGCAGCCCTACGACCGCAGGTGCAAAATTGTTGGAGGCAGTGAGGTGTCTTTTAAAACAGGACTTAGTCATTTTAGCTCATTTATTTCCATTGTTAGGCAATTTTTGAAGCTCTTAGAGATGGGATTTCACCTAGCACTTTGGAGTAAGTAATTTCTATACAATGTTTGTTAAATACATAGTTTATGGGTTGATTATAACATGTAAATTAGTTAAAAATTATGGGTTTAGGTGAAAACCTAGGTTTTTGATAAAAATGAGATTTAATCATGAGATTCGTTATAGAATCTAGTCAAAATCATATATTTGAGTTCAAGGGGTTATGGGTAACAAATTTCTGGAATCCGGGCACGTGGGCCCGAGGGTGAATTTTTGGAATTTTGCAAAGAGGCTTGGGAAATCACTTTGATAGTTGGTATATGAACTTGTAAGCATGTATTAATTGTTTTAAATAACATTTGACTAGTTTTGAGTTTTTTGGCGCCAAATTGAGGGATTGGGCACAATCTTGGACCGGAAAGTAGGCCTTGAGACGAGGTAAGTCTCTTTTCTAACCTTGTAAAATGGAATTAACCCCATAGGTGAACTTAAATCAATATGTACTTCTATTTTTGGGGCTACACACGCACGATGTGACAAGAGTCTATGCATAACTACTATTCTTGCTTATTTCCGGATAGATTTAGGCTTACACCATGTTTCATTGATACCATTGCTTGCTTATATTTACTAATTGTTGGATTAAATCGGAGAATGAGGATTTCAATATTTTAAAGTTCGAAGTTGAATTTCTTATTTTCTAAAGGAATTGAGAAATATTATGATAATTTGAGAAAAATCTATGTTCAACTGCTTCGCAATTATATTCCGCAAGCGGGGTAAATTTTCACTACTCTCGTGGGAGCAGGGCGTTTGTCTCAACAGGTTAATTGATTTATCATATTGTTCGGGTCGTTCGACCCTCAGCAGTGCACAATATATTTACATGTATATTTGAATCGGGCCATACATCCTCGGCATAACTTGTGCGTAAAGATATTTGAACCCCTTATATATTTGGTATTGTTTCACAAACTTGAAAGGTGAAAGGATTAGATGAAAGAAATGAATTGGTTCTTAGTTGAATGAAAGTATTGTTTACCTATTTCCTGCTTTGATATCTATTATCATTGTATAATTAATGTTTAATTAGAACCTTATATTATTATATTGTTGGCCTTAGTAAGTGTCGGAGTCGACCCCTCGTCACTACTTCTTCGAGGTTAGACTAGATACTTACTGGGTACATGTTGTTTAGGTAGTCACGCTACACTTCTGAACTTAAATATGCAGGATCCGAGGCAGGTGCATCTGGATATCAGTCCGGCGTGCACACTTGATTTACACTTCGAGACTTCACGGTAAGCTGCCTTCTGAGCCGTCCTGCAGTAGCTGGAGTCTTCCTTTTGTTATATTTTCTGTCTAATTCCTTGTAGAGAATAGACGATTATTCTTTTGTATATTCTACTAGAATGCCCATATACTTGTGACACCAGGTCTTGGCACACACTAGTAGACCTATGATTTTGGATTTATTTTTATGATTACGGTTTGCCCTCAGTTTATTTCCTTTTAATTATTTTACATCTATAAATTCCTAAATCTTTTAACAATGAGGAATGTTATTCACTTAGCAAACTTATTAAAATGGGAAACCACTAGATTGCTCAGTGTTGGCTTCCCTAATAACGGTGTTGGGTTCCATCACGGCCTATAATGGGATTGGGTCGTGACAACTTTAGTGAAAAAAAAACAATTCCGATAAGGGAAAACAACAGAAGAAAGACCAGATTCCTGGATGAAGAATGACAAATAAGGCAATGCACAAGATTATGCAAAGAGTCGTGGAAGCCATGCAACCATCCTCAACTAATGAGTCTGATGATGATAATGATGGAAGTAAAGATGAGGTTCATTCATTAATGGCTAAAGAGCATAGTGAATTAGAATTTGAAGATCTCTTGGCATTATTGGCAAATTGAGACTTCGACGTTGATGAGGAAGAAGAACTTGAGGTAAGCTTTCAAGACATCAATGACAAAATTCACACCTACTCTAAAAGTAAACGGATTTCTCTATCATCTGTCTTACTTGTTGCATATCAAAAATAATTCTTATGAAAAAGAGAAACTAATGACTAACTATGCATCACTTATACTTGAACACAAAGATTTTAAAATAAGTAAAGAAAATCTTGAGGTCTTTATAGTAGATCTTAAGGACCAGATTCTTGTGGTGGAGGATGAAAAGGTTGCCTTAGAAACTGAGAACAATAAATTGCTTAATGCACCAAATAAAGGCAAGGAGCCAACCACTAACATTTAAGAGAAACTATAGAGTGGACAAAAAGAGTCCAATAACAAACTTCTGCTAGTTGAATCTGAAAATGCTAGGATACTTCAGGAAAACATAGATAAGTCTAAGTTAGAATAAGAAAAGAACTTGAAATGAACAAGGTCTTCCTATTTAATGTTCAAGATGCATGAAAATCACAATAACAATAAAAATGGTCTAGGACATACTAAGACTAAAACTCCTTACAATCCATATAGCAAGTATGCAGACATTCCTGACAATCGTTTTTTCACTCACTATGGAAATTATGGACACTTCAAGGAAATATGACCATCCAAATCTAAGCAAGCCTAAAACATGTTGCATATGTTGAGAAAAGAAAAACAATGAAACCTGGTCCTTCACAGAAGATTAATAAACTGCCAAGATGGACAAAAAAGAATGTTATCCATCATTTTACTCAAAGAAAGGGATCCAAGATAGTCAGAGTTCCTAAATTAAGTCATGAATTTATTTTTGCAGGCTAAGGTAAGAGGAAGCAAAAACTGGTGGTATGCTCATAATGATTGCTCCCACCACATTCCCGGAAACATAAACTATTTTTTCTCACTAAGAGCCTATCAAAGAGGGGATGTGGGCTTTGTAAATGGAAAAAAGAGAAACGTAATCGGTATAGTAAGGTTAGTAATCCCATTCTCATTCTATAGATGAAGTGCATTATGTCAAAGGATTGAAGCACCATTTCCTAAGTGTGTCTCAGATGTGTTACAAAGGGAACCGAGCTCTGTTTACCTCTAAAACATGTATGGTGACAAATGACACTCTGGAAACATGCTTCTCAAAGGAAAAAGGGATAAAAATGTTTACAAAGCTGACATCATGTCTGCACCAAAAAATGAACTTTCATGTCTTAGTGCGTTGGATACTGATTCCTTTTGGTGGCACAAAATACTAGGGCATGTTAGCTTCTTTATGCTGAACAAGAAAATTTCAAGGACCCGGTCTTTGGGCTGCCCAAGTCAAAATTCAATGAAGATAGAGTTTGTGATGCATGTGTTAAAGAAAAGCAGGTCCGATCCACATTCAAGTCTAAAAAGGAGGTAAGTACCTCTCGACCTTTGAAACTACTTCACATGGACTTATGTGGACCATTGAGGGTCCAGAGTAGAGGAAAAAATAGGTATGTATTTGTAATTGTTGATGATTATTCTAAATTTACATGGACTATATTTCTTGCAGCTAAATATGAAACCTTTGATATGTTTCTGACTTTTATAAAGAAGCTACAGAGAAAGATGAATA
>ML399385.1:65133-117345 GCA_005239525.1 Nicotiana knightiana | reverse complement strand
CGACATTAATTTAACTTTGAATATAGTTTACTCAACATATGGTTGTTTCTTCAATTCTATATTCAATTGCTTAATTGATTGGCCATTGATTAGGTTCTATGTACTATCAATGTTATGCTTGGGAAAGCCATATATAGATTAGAGAAGAATTGAAGAGAGCACGATCTTAACCCTTCAAGGGAGCGGATTTGTGGTTAGGATAGGAATATACCTAGTCACCGTGTTTAATTTAACATCGTGATCTTAATGCGTTCTGATAGACTAATTCCATAGGAATATAGGCATTAATCTATTGAGAATAGGTGAGGAGTGCTTCGGAAGAAGGCTATGAGAATATTTATCGATTAATTAGCAACCATGAGTGAACTATATGAAAGGAAAAGTTAATTAGAATGCAATATGAGTGGTGAACAGACCATAACCCTGGAATATTTATCTCTACTGAATACATTACAATAGTTCTTGTTACTTGATAATTAGTTATTTCATAGAATTTTAGTATAAATTAATATATCATTGATTTTATATTGGCTTGGTTAAAGAACAATTAAAGTGAATTAGCTAGTAGTTTACACAAGTCTCTGTGGGTACGATATCTGGACTTAAAATCCTATATTACTTGTCGACCACGTACACTTGCGTGTGCATTGGGATTTCGACCACCAGTGATTATTGGCTAGCCTACTTCCAAAATAAGCGCCATCACGGCCGATTTAGGATTTGGGGTCGTGACAAATACACACCATAAATCAGCTCATTTTATAATTAAAGGACACAAAAACTAAAGAAAAGAGACTAAAATAAATGGTAAAATCACCACTCATCAACACCCCAACTTAAAGCTTTTGCTTGTCCTCAAGCAAATCAAAACCAAATACTCAATGAGTCTCTAACATTTAAAGCTCAATTAGCATTGATATCATATTCAAATCACATTCTCCAATTAAGTAAAACACTTATGGTTTTGGTTAGTACTAATAATTAGGCCGAAACATGTAAATTTCAACCAAACAACTCCCTCATTTAAGACAATCTCAATAATGAAATGGAGTTTCAAAATAGTCAAGTGACAACAACCAAGCCTCGAGAAGTGACTCAAAAGCACTAGTCTACTACATATGCTCACTTTACTCAATTTGGAATATATCAATGCCACCAATCCATCATAATCCATGTGCTCTCACAAGAAAGAAAGTCCAAAAATCATCATATTTACAATAACAACAGAAGGGAAAAATGCACAAGACACACCCACTCAACAAACAATTTGAAGTATTACAAAATATCATGCCATAAGTTTTCCCTTATTTAAATTCTCCGCCTATTCAAGAACATTCGGTTGGAGATCCCATAAGAAAGTTTTATGCTTGTAATGTTGGCATAGGGAATGGTAGGATAAGCATTTGGGATACAAGTGACTATACACTCCTTGAACACTACTCATATTTGTCTTTCTTTTTTCACTTTGCTTCTTTTGAAACCACATACCCTTTATTGACATCTAGTTACAAACGTAGAACCACCTTAAAGTGCCTCTATAATTTTCTCAAGACTCCATTTATATATATATATATATATATATATATATATATATATATATATATATATATATATATATATATATATATATATATATATATATTTAATATAACAATTTTCTTTTGGAGCTTGAGTATATTTATATAAACAACATTGAGGTATATGTTTCTACACACAATGTACATCTTCACCATTTTCCAATTAACACTAACACCTCCAACTTAGGCTTTTAGCCTCATTCTTAACATTCAAGGAGGGACAGTTCAAAAGAGGGAATTATTTCACAAAAAAGGGTAAAGGTTTGTAATGAGGTAGCAAAATAAAAGGTCAAAGGCTCAAATGGGGGTAAACTAGTGATAATATCTATGCAATGGTAGGCTCGAAAAGCTAAAGAGGCTTTTTCAAAGATCACAAAGAATGCCTTAGGTAATTCCTCCAACCAGACATAATTAACATTATCTTTGAAAGACCAACTGAGCATGTTTTAGATGATAGAAGTAAACACAAGAATTATTTTTAATAAAAACTAACACACATGGCACATGAACTAATCAAGACAGATCAATTTCACTTCTTAATAAGACCACTTAGAGCAATATCATGCCAACTAGTGGGCAAAGAGTCACAAAATAAGCCAAAAAAGTTATCACAAAAATTATTCTTCCCCATGAAACTTACATTTTCAATTTACACATGAAATTCAGAGAGGTATTCTTAATTCACACTTCAAATACAAGAGACTAATTTTATTAGTACCAAAAAATCCAAGAGTCTCCATATAATAAGACAAGACTAATTTCCTTAAGAAAGTTGTCACGCCATCCATTGTAGGGAAATGTCACCCGGTTCAACACAAAAATGTTCCTTGGGAAAGAACCGTGGCATAAAGAAAACCCAAGGAGATTTATTGAAAAGTATATTATTACTAAAGAGATAAAAATAATATAAATTAAAACTACTAAAGAAAATAAAATAACAATAATAAAAGGAACTAATACTAACAGAATAAAAATAACATAAACTAAAAACTAGTAAAGAAAATAAATAAAAATAAAAGTGTCACGACCCCAAATCCTAAACCGGCTGTGATGGCGCCTATCGTGGAACCTGGCTAGCCAATTCACATATTTACAGTTTCTTTCCAAAAATCCCAACTCATTTTCATCAATTCGTAAACGCATATAAATTTCCTTAATTTATTAAGCAAAATAAACAATTAAACAGTCTAAACCATCCCCACAATCCGGAGCCAACATGTATGAGCATCTAAGAAATATACCAAAAAGTCTACTATTATAATACAAAACCTCCGAACGAATAACTAGCTAGGTAGAACATAAGAAGGGAAAACAGAGATGCTGCGGATGCTGAACAACTACCTCTATGTCCCAAACTTCGCCTTTGCACGGAATAGATGGCTGACGCTCGGTATCAGCACCTGTATCTTCACACAGGGTCCAGGGAGTAATGTGAGTACGCCAACTCAGTACTAATGAAAATAAATTAAGTCTAAGCGATAGGAAACACATAAAAATCATATCATCAGTTCACAATATGCACAACCTTTCTTTTCAACAATATATACATATATATGTATGAAATCAACATGCCTTAAAAGCCAACTTCAGTAAAATTTGAAAAATATGTTTTCCAACAATTTCATAAATACAAATACCTGAAGAATTTAGTGTAAAATGAAATAAGTCATAAATATCCCCTCGGGCAGAACATGAATCATAAATCACCCCTCGGGCAGAACATCACTCAGCACCTCACAGCCACTCAGTATCCGCCCCTCGGGCAACCTCACTGTCACTCATGCCTCCCAATCACTCGTCACTCGGCACTCGGCATTCGCACTCAGTAGGTATCTGCGGTCGCTGGGGTGTGTACAGACTCTGGAGGGGCTCCTTCAGCCCAAGCGCTAATATCAAGCCACCTCGTGGTGTATGATATCCTCACAAATCAGGCCATTGGCCTCATTCAGTCAGAAACTCTCAATAGACCCTCAATACATTATTGAATAATGTATACTGAAAATCACGGGGTAACGCGTGGGATAGGGAAGGAACCAGGTTTGCTTGACTAGTTTCATTCGGTTAAGCGCCAGTCTCGTCCCTCAATTTTGAGGCGTGACAAACTTGGTATCAGAGCCTAAGGTTTTAAATGTATTTTAGGATGTCTCAAAGTCGCGTCTAGTAGAGCCCTTCTTATCGGTGTGTTGTTGACCATATCTATAATTAGGGGGATATATGGACATTTAGGATACACCCTTTTCATTGTTATTCTATATCGTGCAGTGAAGTGGAAAGTGAAAATATTCTTGTCTAACTCGTGATCTGTTCCAATATTTTCAGTAATGGCACCAAAGAAGAGAGCTCGACTCGGCGTAGAGGCTAATTCCACCCCAAGTGTGGCTGTGAATTTTGTACTCGATGGTGCAGGTGAGAGCGAATCCCCGACCTTGAATCTACTTGGACTTTATGTTCCAGACCAGAGTGTTCCAATTCCTGATCCTTCTTCGGTTCCAGCTTCAGGTCCCGGTACTTCCGATGGGGACCTCAGGGGAGCTATTCATATGTTGACTCAGTTAGTGGCCGCTCAGGCCCAAAGATCTCATGCTGCCCATGCGCCCTCTCACGGATAGGGAGATTCCACCGGTTCCAGAATCAACCAGTTTCTACAGTTGGCCCCTCCAGAGTTCTCGGTATTGATCCAGAGGCCGATCCGCTGGATATTCTAGATGAGATGTACAAGACACTTCGGGTTATGAAGGCTACAGAGACAGAGGGGGTTGAGTTACCATCTTATAGGCTGATGGGAGCAGCGTATTCATGGTTCAAGATGTGGGAGAATTCCCGTGGGGAGGGAAGTCCTCCGGCGAGATGGGATGAGTTCGTTGATGCTTTCATGGATCACTTCTTGCATGTCGAGACTATGGAAGCCCGTGCTATGGAGTTTGAGGTTCTCAAGCAGGGTAATATGAGTATGTGGGAGTACCACATGGAGTTCATGAGGTTGTCCAAGTACGATCCTCAGTTAGTATCGACCATGGACGCCAAAGTTCGACGGTTTGTTCAGGGCCTTAGTCCCTTGGTGGTGAACGAAGCTGCTACAGCTGCTTTGCACTCAGACATGAATTACGGTAAGATAGTGGGATTCTCCCAAGCAACAGAGGCTAGAAAATTGAAGATAAGGTCGGAGAGGGAGAGTATTAGCAGGGCCCGGTCAGCGGGCCACTCGGGGAGTTGAGTTGGAGGAGGGAGACCAGTTCAGGGGAGAGGACCATCAGGGCCATCCCAGTCTTATGCTCAGTCTTCATCCAGTGCACTGCCATCATGCCTCGTTATCAGCATAGCAGTCGCTGGGGACCAGGACCAGACAGTAGGAGACCCCATCAGTCCGTTCGTCCAGGAGGGAGGTTCCAGCAGCAGAGGAGGGCTCCATGCCCTAAGTGTGGGAGGTTCCATACCGAGCCTTGTTACCTAGATATCCCCATATGCTTTGGGTGCAGGGAGAGAGGTCATATTCAACGGAATTTCCGTGCGCCCAGTCAAGGCATAGGTAGTGGTTTTGCTCATTCGTCCGATTCATCAGTCGCCGTATCTTCAGTGCGTCATCCAACTCCAGTAGGGCATGTTTCAGTTCGGGGTAGACCTCGTGGTAGAGGTGGACCCAACCGGTTCTGTGCTTTGAGTAGTCGCCGAAGTGCGGAGGCTTCTCTTATTGATCCAGGGTCCTCCTTGTCTTATGTTACCCCATGTATTGCTTCAAGTTTTGGGATAGAACCCGAATAGATTCATGATCCGTTCCCTGTGTTGACTCTTCTTAGTGATTCCATCACAGCCGCACGAGTCTATAGGAATTATGTTGTAACAGTGTGTGGTCGAGATACCACGGCCGATCTTATCGAACTTGGGATGGTAGGTGTTGATTTTATCATGGGAATGGATTGTCTTTACTCGTGCTTTTCTAAACTTGACTGCCGAACAAGAATTATGAGACCAGAGATTCCTAATGAGTCAGTTATTGAGTGGAAAGGGAATGGTGTAGTGCCAAAGGGTAGGTTTATTTCCTACCTTAAGGCCTCGAAGATGATTAAAAAGGGGTTTGTTTATCATTTGGTGCGGGTTGCGGACACCACTTCAGAAGTGTCTGATCCCGAGTCTATCCCAATCGTGAATGAGTTTCTTGAGGTATTTCTGGATGAGCTTCCAGGATTCTGCCAGATAGAGAGATCGATTTCGGTATTGATGTGTCGCCAGATACGCAATCGATATTTATTCTACCATACAGAATGGTGCCAGCCGAGTTGAGGGAGTTAAAGGAGCAGCTGAAAGACTTATTAGAGAAGGGGTTCATTCAGCCGAGTGTGTCGCCGTGGGGAGCTCCGGTTCTTTTCGTCAGGAAGAAGGATGGGACGCTTCAGATGTGTATTGATTATCGGCAGCTCAACAATGTCACTGTCAAAAACAAGTATCCATTGCCTTGGATAGATGATTTGTTCGACCAATTGCAGGGTGAGAGGTTTTTCTCCAAAATTGATTTACGGTCATTGTATCACCAGTTAATGATCAGGGAGCATGATATTCCTAAGACCACCTTCAGAACTCGTTATGGCCATTTTGAATTTTTGGTAATATCCTTTGGACTGACCAATGCTCCGGCGGTTTTCATGGATCTTATGAATCAGGTTTTCAAACCGTTTCTTGACTCCTTCGTGATTGTTTTTATTGATCACATCCTTGTTTACTCGCGGAGTCGGGAGGATCATGCTAATCACCTCAGGGCAGTTCTGCATACTCTTCATCAGCACCAATTGTATGCCATGTTTTCAAAATGTGAATTTTTGTTGGAGTTAGTCACATTTTTGGGTCATGTTTTTTCTAGAGAAGGGATTAAGGTTGATCCCCAGAAGATCACAGCAATGAAGGATTGGCTGAGACCAACGACCCCGACAGAGATTCGCAGTTTCTTCGGTGTAACTGGGTATTATCGGAGGTTTGTGGAGGGATTCTCTACCCTCGCCTCCCCATTGACTAAATTGACGTATAAAGCAACTAAGTTCTAATGGTCCGACGCTTGTGAGAAGAGCTTTCATGAGTTAAAATCAAGATTGACTTCGGCACCGGTGTTAACTTTTCCAGAAGGCATGGAGGGTTTTTTGGGTTATTGCTATGCTTCAAGGGTTGGTTTGGGATGTGTGTTGATGCAACACGGGAAGGTTATAGCCTATGATTCCAGGAAACTCAAGAATCACGAGAAGAATTACCCGATGTATGATTTGGAGCTCACGACAGTTGTGTTTGCATTAAAAATCTGGCAGCTTTATTTGTATGGGGTCTATATGGATGTGTTCTAAGACCATAAGAGTCTCCAATATTTGTTCAAGAAGAAAGGGTTAAATTTAACACAGCGGTGGTGGTTAGAATTGCTTAAATATTATGATATGAATATCTTGTACCATCCGGGAATAGTAAATGTAGTGGCCGACACTCTCAATCAGAAGTCTATGGGTAGTCTGGCTCATTTGGAGTAAGATCGGAGGCCGTTAGCTCGGGAGGTTTGTCAATTGGCAGGTTTGGAGGTCTGTCTCTCAACCTCAGACGAGGGGAAAGTCATGGTGCATAATGGGGAAGAATCGTCACTTGTAGCGGAGGTCAAGGAGAAGTAGTTTACGGATCCAGCATTGGCGCAGTTAAATGAAGCAGTTCAAAAGGCAAGATTTTGGCCTTTTAACTCGGTAGCGATGATGGTGTTTTGCGGTGCCAGAGAAGGCTATGTGTTCCTGATGTGGATAATCTTCGGGGGAGGGTGATGGCGGAAGCTCACAATTAAAGTTATTCCCTGCACCCAGGTTCTACAAAAATGTATAAAGATCTCCGGGAAGTTTATTGGTGGAGCGGTATGAAAAGAGGTGTGGCAGACTTTGTATCTAAATGTCCGAATTGTCAGCAGGTGAAGGCCGAGCATCAGAGGCCCGGTGGGTTAACTCCGCTTATCGAAATTCCAATGTGGAAGTGGGAAATGATCAACATGGATTTAGTGGTAGGGTTACCTCGCACTTAGCGCAAGTTCGACTCGATTTGGGTGATAGTGGATCGACTCACAAAATCAGCTCACTTCTTGCCAGTCAAGTCCACAGATACTGTAGAGCAGTACGCTCAGTTGTATATCAAGGAAATAATTAGGCTTCATGGTACTCCAGTTTCTATTATCTCAGATCGAGAAGCCCACTTCACGGCTAATTTTTGGAAGAAGTTTCAGCAAGGTTTGTGTACTCAGGCAAATCTCAGCACGACTTTCCATCCGAAGAAAGATGGTCAGGCAGAGCAGACTATTCAGACGCTTGAAGATATGTTACGGGCTTGTGTCTTGGAATTCAAGGGTGGTTAGGATAATCATTTACCATTTAACGAATCTTCTTACAATAACAGCTTTCACGCTAGTATTCAGATGGCCCCATTTGAAGCGTTGTACGGAAGAAGGTGTAGATCTCTGATTGGGTGGTTCGAGGTTGGTGGGGCAGAATTGTTAGGGCCAGATCTTGTGCACCAGGCGCTGGAAAAAGTCAGAGTCATTCGAGAGAAGATGAAAACCGCTCAGAGCCGTCAAAAATCATATACGGACGTTCGTCAAACAGAATTGGAATTCCAAGTAGATGATTGGGTATTCTTGAAGGTATCTCCCATTAAGGGAGTGATGCAATTTGGGAAGAAAGGGAAATTGAGCCCAAGGTATGTCGGGCCATATCGGATTGCTCAAAGAATAGGACAAGTGTCCTATAGGTTGGAATTACCCCTTTAATTGTCATTAGTGCACCCGGTGTTCCACGTGTCTATGTTGAAGAAAGTGGTTGGAGATCCATCAGCCATCGTGTCAGTTGAGACTGTTGAGGTTAATGATGAATTATCGTATGAAGAGGTTCCGACTGCTATTATTGATAGACAAGTTCGTTGATTGAGTAACAAGGGAATTGCTTCAGTTAAAGTATTGTGGCGAAGTCAGCACGTTGAGGAAGCCACGTGGGAAGCGGAAAATGAGATGAAAGAAAAATATCTCCATTTGTTTAAATAAGTCTAGTAGTGTTCGTCATAACTATCACCTCTAAGAAAGTTGTATTTTTATGTTCAGTATTGTGCAAAATCACCCCATCTTCCCTTAATTGCCTTATTGTTGTAATTTCCCAATGTGTGCTAAAACTGAACCCGCTGTTACTATTTGTGGAGCTTATGTGTTAGTAAAGTGATTTATAGTAGTGTAGGTTGGTAATGATTAATTGAAATGAATATGGTTTGTTGAGGTGATTGGGTTGTATAGGACTCATTAAAATTACCAAGTTCTATGCAAGAATGTGAATCATGTGTAAATTCGTGGTATAGGAAGAAAGAGCTATGTGTAGTCGACACAACGATTGAATATTTGTAAATTGTTGAGGTAATAACATTGTGTGTGAGTTATTGGGTGATTAAAACTGTGTAATGGTGCTTGGAAATGTATTTCGGGGGCTCTCTGGCAAGTAGATAGGTCTAATTACAAAGGGAACTCTAGCAAAATTTTTCTGAAATATTGGAGTTGGAAGTTGCATATCATGCTTTCAAAACTAATTGATTTCAAAAATCCTCATTTGAGGATGAATGATTTTAAGGGGGGAGGATGTAAAGACCCGTAAAATTTTCTTGTTTAAAATAATGCCCGAATGAGTCCCCGAGTCATTTTTATTGTGGAAATCTTTAAAATGGACCTAAATTAAGTAAAAAGCACCCCGGACTTAAAGAATAAAATTTCCCAGAAAGTGGGCATTATGCAACGCACTATGCGATCGCATAACGTGTATGTGGACCGCATAATGGTCGCATACACGGGCAGATCACTGCCCCATTTGAGGTCAATTATGCGGTCCAATATGCGATCGCATTTTGGTTATGTGGACCGCAAAGATGTCGCATTGTTGCCTTTGATTTTTGGGAGGGAAGTTATGCGATGCATTATGCGATCGCATAACGTGTATGCGGACAACATAATGGTCGCATACCTAGGCAGTGTGTTTTGAATTTTGGCCCATCTTGAGGGACATTCTGTGGACTGCATGTCAGGAATGTGATTGCATTCCTGACTGCATTCTTTTGTCTGGCCCTATTTTTTCTAATTTTTTAAAAATCCGACCCCAGTTCATTAAAACACCCCTCCCCTTCATTTTTATCCATTTTTTGAACAAAATTAGAGAATGGGGAGAGAGCGTTCTTGAGAAAGAAAGCTTCATCTCTATCAATTGGGTTTTCAAAGTCACTCAGGCCTGAAATTTTGAGTAATCATCTTCGTCTTCATTCTCAGGTAAGAATCCCGACCGCTTTTTCATTAGTTTTCTGGGTTTTAAACAAAAAAAGGACACTCATGAATCGATTCTTGAAATTATAAGTTGATAGCTTGCATGCATGATCATTAATGTCCATAATCTAGGAAGAGGAGGTAGTTTGGGGTAAAATTCACAAAGAAGGGGTCGGCAATCTAAGGGATCACATAGTATTCGATAAAATGCTTAAAAGAGTTCAAATTGTATGCATGATTTCTAATTCTTAGTTGGATATGTTTAATTGTTAACTAGATCGACGGTACTAGTTAGTCTGGTGAATCGTGAGTAAAATTTAAAAAGGGATTTCGACCCCAGGTATGTATGGGTAACTTTAACCTTTGTAGAATCCTCTTGTTGGGTCCGAGCATACGACATGTGTACCTTATTTGAGGATATGTGAATTGATTGTTCAACTGCGTTGAGGCGTAAGATTCTATTCTCCGATTGTCCTGATTGAATTGTTATACTTCTGTGCTATATGAGGTTGTGAAAAGTGTTTTGATGTACCTGTCCTACTATGTGCAAAGCTCGTAAATGCTCGAGGGTATCGATATGAAAGTATGTGTTAATGAATGAAAGAATGTTAATATGCCCAAGTGTGGGAATGCATATAATGGCTAAAAGCGGTGCGTGGAAAGTAATAAAAAAAAGGGGACTGTGAAATGATGTAAATGAGTTGAACGATTATGGCAATACCGTGTACATGGGTTACTGCTTCGTGAGAACTATGGTGCCATGGGCCCAAATGAATAAATTGTTTATATGAACTTGTGTTCCTTGAAATGATGACTCTTGTGATAATTATTTGTGGTTGTTGTTGTCAATTTAAATTGTCAGGCAGGGTCGGGTTGTGTGCCGCAACACGAAGTAATAAGGTGTGGCTTGTGGTGATATGGATGGATTAAATTGTTAGGGCGGGGTCGGGTTGCGTGCCGCAACACAAAGTAATAAGGTTGATGGGTTGTGGCGATAAGGGTGGCTGAGGTAATAAGAGTGGCCGAGGTAATAAGGATGGAATGTGATCATTATCACTATTGAAATGAAAATTTATGAAATTCTTGAATATGGTGATGTTGAAAGGGAAAATGGGAGATTGTGAAACTTATTGATTTTGGTTGTTTCTTTCCTCATGCGTTGATTGTTGGTTCTATTACTGTCTCTTATCTGTGTATTGTTTGATTGTACTTGGGATAAAGTTTGTTCATACACACTAGTACTATTCCACAATACTAACTTCCCTTTTGCCGGGGGCGCTACATTTTCTTATATGAATGTAGGTGGTTCTATAGCAGGTAATTCAGCCCACCATCGGTAGTGCCTCCTTTCCTTTCTGTCAGCTAGTGAGCCCCACTCTCTCTCGGGGCCACATGTGGCTCATGCCGCCACATTTCAAGATTATTGTGTAGTGTAAGGTATAGCCGGGGCCTTGTTGCCGACAAGTATTATATAAATATTTTGTAATCGTAGAGGCTCCGTAGACACAATGTGGGTAATGTGTATATGTATTTTGGATAGTAAGCGTACTGTTCGGAAATCGTGGTTCACGTTGTTAATGTTGCATGAAATTTGTAAGCCTTTGGTATCACATGTTGGTAATGATAAAAAGTAGAAATGAATTCAAGTGTAACTTTATGCTTAAGTTATAAATGGCTATTTCATATGAATAATGTATACTGAAAATCACGGGGTAATGTAGGATAGGGAAGGCAAATCAGGTTCGCTTGACCGGGTTCATTCGGTTACGCGCTGGTCTCGTCCCTCGATTTTGGGGCGTGACAGCCCCAAGGCGACACACTTGGCTGAATGAAACCCTTTTCTAATAGATCTTTCAATTGTTCTTTTAACTCTCTCAGTTCTGCTGGCGCCATTCGGTAGGGTGGAATAGATATTGGATGTGTATCTAGCAATACGTCAATCCCGAAATTGATCTCTCTATCTGGTGGAATCCCAGGAAGCTCGTCCGGAAATACTTCAAGAAATTAATTTACAACAGGCACAGATTCGGGAGCAGGCACCTATTAAGTGGTGTCCGCAACCCGGACCAAATGGTAGATGCACCCTTTTCTGACCATCTTTGAGGCCTTAAGGTAGGAAATAAGCCTACCTCTTGGCAAAACATTACTCCTCTCCTACTCGATAATTGGTTCATCAAGAAACTCGAGCCTCATAATTCTTGTTCGGCAGTCGAGTTTAGCACAACACGAACAGAGCCAATACATCCCCATAATTACATCAAAATCTACCATTTCTAACTTAGTAAGACCGGTTGTGGTATCCCGACCACGCACAGTGACAACACAATTCCTATAGACTCCCATGGGCGTAATAGAATCACCAACTGGAGTCGACATAGAGAACGGCTCGTGAAGTTGTTCGGGTTCTATCCCAAAACATGAAGCAATAAATGGAGTAACATATGAAAAAGAAGACCCGGGATCAATAAGAGCATAAATGTGACTGAACAGTCAGAATACCTGTGACAACATCTGGAGAAGCCTCTGGACTCTTGCGACCACTCAAAGCAGAGAACCGACTAGGTTCTCCTTTACCCCATGTTCTAATCCTAGCTGCACCGCGCCCTGCTGGAGCTGGAGGGCTGCAGGCTAGAGGGCGTGCTGAAGATGAAGCGGCTGACGAACTGGATGGCTGGGCAGTGCCCCTATCTGTGCACTGACTGGGTGCGCGGTAGTCTCACTGAACATGGCCTCTCACTCCACACCTATAGCAAACCGGTATGTCCAAGTAACAGGGCTTAGAATGAAACCTCCCACACTTAGAGCATGGGGCCCTCCGCTGCTGCTAGAACCTCCCACCTGAACGATCCGACTGATGGAACCTCCTGCTGTCTGAACCTGGTCCAATGCAACCTTCCTACTGATAACAGTGCCCTGATGGCGACGCGCTGGATGAGGACTGAGCATAGAACTGAGATTCCACTGATGACCCTCTCCCAAGGGTTGATCTCCCTCCTCCAACTGAACTCCTAGGGTTACCCGCTGACCGGGCCCTACTACTACTCTCCCTCTCCATTTTTATATTTAATTTCTGAGCCTCAGTAGCCTTGGAAAATCCCACAATCTTCCCGTAGTTCATATCTGAATGCAGAGAAGTTGTAGCAGCTTCATTAATAACCATGGGAGCAAGGCCCTGAACAAATCAAAGAACCCTAGCCTCCATAGAAGACACCATGTGAATAGCATATTTGGACAAGCGCACGAACTCCATATGATACTCCCACACACTCATATTTCCCTACTTAAGGGCCTCAAACTCTGTAGCACGGGTTTCCATAATCTCGATAGGAAAGAAATGATCCATGAAAGTACCTACAAACTCATCCCACCTCGCCGGAGGGATCCCCTCCCCACGGGAATCCTTCCACATTTCAAACAAAAAAATATGCCGCTCCCTTCAGACGATGGGAAGCTAACTCAACCCCCTCTGTCTCAGTAGCCCTCATAACTCGGAGGGTCTGCGTCGGTGCCTATGAACTCTGGACGGGCTAACCGCAGAAACTGGTTGATCCTGGAACCTGAAGAATCCCCTTTCTCACTAGAGGACGTAGGGGCAACACTTGATCTTTGGGAATGGGAGGCCACTAGCTGAATCAACATCTGTATAGCTCCCTTGAGGTCCCCATCAGAAATACCCGGACCGGAACCTGCGACTGAGGAAGGATTAGGAACATCAGCGGGAGGGACTGTAGCACCTTCCGATGGGGCATGAATAGGAATAGCCTCGCCTGGGATGGAATCGTTAGGAAGATTTAGGGTCGGGGAATTATTCTCACCCGCACCATCAGATAAGGAATTTACTACCACTCCTGGGGTGGCATTGGCCTCTAGGCCGAGTTGGGCTCTCTTCTTCGGAGCCATTTATTGAAAATTGGAACAATGCACGAGTTAGAGGTAGACAACCTCAGCTTTCACCACATCGCACGATATAGAATAGCAATAAAAGGGTACTTTCCAAAATGTCCATGCAGCCCCCTAATTATAGATGTGGTCGACAATACATCGATAAAAAGGGCTCTACTAGACACTACTCCGAGACATCCTAGGACACTTTTAAAACCTGAGGCTCTGATACCAAGTACACGCCCCAAAATTGATGGACGAGACCGGCACCTAACCAGATAGACCTGATCAAGCGAACCTGGATTGCCTTTCCTACCCAACGCATTACCCCGTGTTCCTAATATACAATATTCCATAAGAAGTAGTAAATTAAAATATAGCATGGATTTACAAATTAAGTTCATTTCTTATTTAACATTTTAGTAGTTGATAATCCCAAAAAAACATGCAAGTAACATACAACATTTTCAATGCAATCCATGATCACGAGTGAAAAGAACCGCCACCCAAAGTATACATATATACAACACACCTCGTGTCTACGGAAGCTCTTAGAGTGCTCGGGGTTTTCATAGACTTGGCGGTAATAAGGCCCCGACTATACCTTTTACAATATAAGCAAAAGAGAATGATATAGTCCACACCCGAACCCGAGAGGAAATGGGGCTCACCATAACTGCAGAAGAGATGAAGAGGAGGCACCATTAACGGCGGACCGAGCTACCTGCTATAGAACCACCTAGATCCATATAAAAGATGTAGCACCCCGACAAAAAGGATGTTAGTATCATGGAATAGTACTAGTATGTATGAAAAAACTTTACTCTATGTAAAAATCAAACAATACACGTATAAGAGGCAGTTAAAGAAACTCAAACACATATTGCACAAAGATACAGAGAATCACAAATGAGGTTTCCACCGTTTCTTATTTCAATTGTTCCCCCGTTGCGGCACGCAGCCCGATCCCATCGTACAATCACATTTCACCCTTATTACTTCTCAACCTTATTTCCTCTATTGCGGCGCGCAACCCGATCCCATCTTACAATCATATTCCACCCTTATTTCTTCTATTGCAGCGTGCAACCCGATCCCACCTTACAATTCTACTGCGACGTGCAACCCGATCCCACCTTACAATTCTATTGCGACGTGCAACCCAATCCCACCTTACAATTCTGTTGCGACGTGCAACCCGGTCCCACCTTACAATTCTGTTTCGATGTGCAACCCGATCCCACCTTAAAATCGCATTACACCCTTATTACTTCTGTTGCGGAATGCAACCCAATCCCACCTTACAATCATATTTGATTTATGTTGCGGCGTGTAACCCGATCACACCTTACAATCATATTTGATAGCAACATCAACCAATCAATTCAATCACAAGGATTTTCGCCATCAAGAATATACATTCGTAACAACTAAATAACCATGTGAAATCAAGGACATAGTGATGTTTACCAAACAGTGAGTCATATACGGCATAACATCAACATGTAGTTCAATTAGATAAATCCACATTTCCATTCCATTACTTGCTACACAGAATTTAGCACTTAGATACATTCAACAATTTGATTCATTATAAATTCATTCGTTCTGCAACACATCCTCTCATACCGATGTATTCAACATTTAACGAGCTTTTCAGATGATAGAATAAGCACAAAGAATCAAATTCACAATCTCATATAGCATGGTGGAATGGTAATCAAATAGGACAATCAGAGAACAGTTCTTATGAATCAACACATTAGAGCAATTGATTCACATATGCATAAGCCAGAAACTCACACCGAATGCTCGCACACCAACAAGGTGACTCTACGAAGATTAAAGTTAGCCATATATACCTCGAGTCAAAAATTCTCCTTTAATACATGTTCTCAACCCACCGGACCTTCTATCACCTACAATCTAATTGCTATGTCCTAAAATGGTTCACAAATCCGTGGAGAAGGATAAGGTGATCCAAGAGGGATTAAAATTGTCGCGATCCAAACTCCCACCAGAGCTGTGATGGCACCTGATGCCACTTGCTAGGCAAGCCAAATACAAATATGCGCCAATAAACTTCAATAATGATATTAGATAGTCTCAAAATGGAAATAAATAAAATAGTCAAAGTTTAAATGCCAATACAAATGAATCCACCCCAAGATCTAGTGTCACCGAGCATATAAGCTCTATGAAATACTATATAAAAGGTTTGAACAAAATAAAATATTTTCTAAAAGACAGAAAAGTAAGAACAAAAGATAAAATAGGGACTTCAAGGTCTATGAAGGACAAAAAATTTTTATCTTGAGATCTCCAAGAAAATCTAGATACACTTAATGGCAACCACCACTATCAGCAATAATTTGATCTACACACAAAGTGCAGAGTGTAGAATGAGTACAATCGACCACATGTACTCAATAGGTAGCATGTCTAATCTCGAGCTAATAGAAGTGACGAGCTGGGCAATGTCTGATCCTCACTTTCCATAGCCAACAATAATACGAGAATAATAACATATAAAGAAAAGCAGCTCAAATAATAATTTCAGCTTAAAAACAGGAGAAAATCTAGACATTCTTTTCAAATATAATGGTCAAGTCTTGAATCTTCATAGAATTCACTTAGACATGTATTTTATAAGATAAATGTAACGACCTGACCGGTCATTCTGAGAGTTTAGCCTCGTTTCTCCTATTTCTGTTATATTATGTGTTCATCAGCTTTTATATGTTGTGTTTGGTCGGTTGTCTCGGGTTCGGAGTGGTTGTGGAGAGAAATGAGACACTTAGTCTCTTAAGTTGGGAGAATAGTTGGAAAAGTCAACCGGAAGTTGACTTATAGGTATATAATCTCAGAATGTTGTTTTTATGATTTAAATAGCTTCCTTAGGTGATCTGGGACTTAGGAGTGTGTTCGGAGTGTTGATCGAAGGCCCGTGGTAGAATTGGGCTTCAATTGGAGAAATTGGATTTTTGGCGATTTTCGGTCGGTAGTGGAAAATTAGCTATCGGAGCCGGAATGGAATTCCAGAAGTTGGAACAAGTTCGTAGTTTAATTTGAGATGTGTGTGCAAATTTTCATGTCTTTCGGACATGGTTTGGGTGGTTTCAGCATCGTTGGCGAATTTCGGAAGTTTAGAAATCCATAGGCTTGAATTTTGGATTTAATTTCGTGTTTTGATGTTATTTTGAGTGTTCTGAGAGTTCGACTAAGTTGGAATATTGGTATATAGCTTGTTGGTACTTTTTGTTGAGGTCCCGAGGGCCTCGAGATGATTTTTTGATGGCTAACGGAAGCTAAAAGTTGAAAAATGTAGCAAATTGGTTGCTGGTGCAGGCCTTCTAGTGTTGCCGCAGGTGCGGACGACCATGCGCAGACGCATAATATGGGAGCATAGCCTAGGAGTGTAGGTGCGGATGTTGGCTCCTACTTGCGGGCCCGTAGGTGCGAGTAGAAGGCCGTACATGCAGAATTTGGGTTTTAAGTGAAAATTCCCCGCAGGTGCTGCATTGCAGGTGCGAGAGTGTTGGGAAGGACCTATATAAGGTTGCCTTCGCGAATTTTCACTCATTCTTCACCATTTTCGGACGGGTTTGCCGCTTTGAGCAGTGATTTTAAGAGGAAATTGAAGGTTATCAATTGGGTAAGTTACTTGGGCTTCATTTCTTGTGTCTGTGATGATTTTTCTACTATTTAATCATGAAATTGGTGGGAATTAAGCAAGAAATTTGGGTGATTAGGGCTTGGAATAGGAGAGATTAATGTGAGGATTTGAGGGGTCATTTGTCGTCGGATATTGATGTTTTTGGTATGCATGGACTCATGAGAGTATGAGGATTCCAGTTTTGTAATTTTTATCGGATTTCGAGACGTGGACCCGGGGGCCTGGTTTTGCCAAATTTTGGGATTTTTAATGTAAATTGGTTATTTCGAGTGGGCTATGTTACTTTATCATATTTTGATGATATGAATGTGATTTTGATTAGATTCGAGGCGATTTGGGGCCGAGTCAAGGGGAAAAGGCATCGCGGAGTAGATTTTCATTCGGCTTGTGGTAAGTAATGACTGTAAATCTTGTCCTGAGGGTATGAAACCCCGAACATCACATTGTATCACTATTTTTGAGTGACGAACATTCTAGATGACGAGTGTGTGGCGTACACCATTGGGGAATTATGACCTTGTCTGTCCCGTAGCAACTAATAAGCTGCGTATTTGATTTCAAATCATATGATTACTTTATGTTTTAAGGAATATTACTGTAAGGCCTCGAAAAATTTCACTATGTAATTTAATGTTTTGTGGTGTCAAGGGAGGCTAATGCATTGTATTTTCAGAGTGTTGGGTTGAATAATGCGCTGGGGCGTTGAAATGTTTCGTCATGGCTAGACCAGGCTTTAGCCAGGATAAAGCAAAGTAGGACCAGGCTTTAGGCTAGCGAGGCCAGGCTAAAGATATGATGGACTAGGCTTTAAGCTGACGAGGCCAAGCTTTAGGCTGCCGATGCCAGGTCTGTAGCCCCGTCTGAAAATTTAGGATTATCCATTCTTCTATCTTTATAAACCGACCCAACTTCGTTAAATACATGCAATGGGTCATTTTGAGCAAAAAACCTGATGTTTTACAGAGAGAGGGAGCCCTAGAGTGAGGAAGTGATCTTCATTAAATAATTCTTTAATTCTTACACACAACTTTGAAGATTAACAAGGAAAACACAATAGATCTTCATCCTTGAGGTAATATTATACACCCTAACCCATAATTTCGAATTTTACCTAAAGATGGGTAATTGTTAAGAAAGTTTGTGGGTATTGGAGTTGTTATCTTGCTTGCATGTATTATCAACGGGTGTAGGAACATTGTTGAGCTAAAAATGTTTAAGGATGGGTTGAAGTATGATGAAATCCTCTATAAATTTACCTTAAAGACTTAATGCTCACCTATTGTTTGATGGGACTCTCAAATGAGCTAAGACTATGGATATCTTCCTAATTTGTGTTCAATTTTGTTATATCTCGAAATAGGTTGGGGATTGCTAGGATTTCTGGAATGTTGTAGTAATTTAAGGAAAAGCTCAAGCAAGGTATGATGGCTAAACTCTATATCTCGGAATTGAATTCCATATTGTTTCTGCAAGTTTAAGTATGACCGGCCCCAAATCCCAAATCTCTTAGTTCCGGGTTACCCCCTATAAACTCATAAACATGATTTTTTCGAACGAGACTTAAATTGAGTAATAGATGTTTAAAGTAAGGATTTCTTATTAAGATGGCATTGTCTCGAGTGGTAATTTTAATGAAACTGGTATACTAATTAGGTGAAGAAGACTCGATGTGCTCAATACTCCTACTTGCCAGTATGTGTACTAAATGCCTTGATTGAGTGTGCTTAGTCGATGATAAACTATAAATATACTTGAAAACGAATTACATAAATTGGAGAAATAGAGTGTGGATAACATATATACTTGTGCCTAGCGAGGCCTAAGAATTTTCCTAAAAGCTCTTTGAGGTATGAAAGGCTATAACACCCTCTTCTTAGGAATCGAACCTCTATGGTGCTCCCCCATAAATTGTGTAATCCTTAATCTTGATTGATGAAGGAAATAACATTTCAAACGTATTTGTGTTGTAAGATCTTATGTGCCATATGCATTCAAGTGCTTCCATGATGCTATGTTGGTACTTGGTGAAGTATTGATGTTATGGAAAACATGTTAAATTGCAAAGGAGTGTGAAAGTATCTATAGGCCCTTGATTCGTGTTTGCTCTCATGTGTACTTGATGTCTTGAAACGAACGACTTGTTGATGAAATTGATATTGATGTGAAATATGAATGAATTGAATTATGAAATGGGGCCTGGTGTTGGGTATGAATTAACGACTGTGGCCACTGGCATTGGAAGACTTGAAATATATGTTCTCAATGAGAAATGAGATGACTGATGAAAATAGAAATGTCTCGAGTAAGACGGCCTAGCCGATAAGGCAGTGATCGGACACCATGCCGCACACAAGGTGGTTTTGTGCTGTGTTATGAATTGAATTGACGTTGAAACAGAAATTGGTATTGTGGAAAAATGTCTCCAAGGGAGACGACCTAGCCGATGGGGTCGTGATCGGACTCCGTATAAAAGTACGGTGGTGATATGAGTAATGAGAGGTTAATATTAGTGATGGCCAAGATGAAGTTAAAAATAATTCTCTTGAAAGATTGTGTGATTCCTTGATTGACGTTGTGATGGTGCTTATGTTTCTCATTGAATTCTTGAATTCTTCTTATTGCATTATTGCTCTTTCTAAGGAGATGTGTGTTACATCCGTATGTTGACAATCGTTAGGTTTCACTTGGGCATTTCGATGTTATTGATTTTGACAGGATTGTTTATATGGCTTTCTTTTTCTTGTATAATTATTCTATTTTGAAAGATGATATTTAGCTTTACATACTAGTACTACTCGACAGTACTAACATCCCTTTTGCCGGGGGAGCTACATCTTTAAATGGATGTAGGTGGTTCCATAGCAGGCACTGTTGGTTGCAGTTAGTGGCGCATCTTCTTTTCAGCCAACTTGGTGAGCCCCACTTCATCTCGGGGTCCTGTGTCATTTGTTTTTCATGTACTCTGTATTTTGAGGTATAGCCGGAGCCTTGTTGCTGGTATTTCCACATTACTCTTTAGTTGTATTTAGGGGCTCCGTAGATAGGTTGTGGGTGGTGTTTTATATAGGAAATTAAATTGGAAATATTGGTATTTGTCATGTATGTTTTTCTTCATATCTATAAAAATTGTAATATTTTGGATATTATGGTTGAAGCTGCTAATGGAAACAAAATGGAAGTTGTTAATGAGATATTTATAAAGTATGATTCATGGAGTACATCTCCTTTTTATTCAAAAATGAATTTGCGTAGCCATGACGAAATTTAACAGGCTTGCTCAATGGGGTTTACTCGGTTGAGCATCGATCATGCTCCTCAGTTTTGGGGCGTGACAATTACTATGTTTTGGGTTGAAAGCCATATTTGGGCCTCGTGCCAACTGTTTGGACCCCATGGAGGCTTTTTACTACCATTTCTTCACAATTTTTATTTAAAAGTACACTCAGTCATGATTTTACCTGATCTCTGTTTAACTGAGTTCCATTACTCCACTTTGATGCATATGAAAGATGTTTTGTTACGAGTTCCCTGTTTTACTGATAGCTCGAGTGGCATGAGAGGTTTCTGACTGAGTGAGGCCAAAGGCCTGTGTTGTGAGGATATTATAGGATCGGGCTGCATGCCGCAATATGTTGTTATTGATTCATCAATTTTTTGAGGCCTTGGGCCTGATTGATTTATGCCACGAGGTGGCTTGTTATGAGGTCGAGGGCCTGATTGATTTATTCCACGAGGTGACTTGTTATAGTGCTTGGGTTGTAGGAGCCCCTCCGGAGTCTATACACCCCCAGTGAGCGCGGGCACTCTGAGTGATATGATGTTTCCCGAGAGGCTGTTCTTGATTCATGTTGTTGCCCGAAGGGCTGATTACGAGTGATTGTGAGGTTGCCCCGAGGGGCTGCTACTGAGTGATGTTATGCCTGGGGGCAGTTTACGATACATGTTTTTACTCGAGGGGCCATTTATTACTTTTATCACTTTTACTATAAATTTCATTGAAACACTTATGAAACTGTTGGAAACTTAGCTTCCGATGATTTTTACTGAAAAACTTGGTTTTAAGCGAGGTGATTTGATTTGTACACTATTTTGAAGGAAAACTGTACTCACTGTGGTTTCATGACATGGACTTATATGTTTCTTACTTCTAAATCTTTATTTACATTTATTACTTACTAAGTTGGCGTACCCACATTACTCACTGCACCTTGTGTGCACATTCAGGTACTAGCGCTGACTGAGAGTTGATTACTATCCAAGAGATTTCACGGACATTTTCAAGGTAGATACATGCGTCCACTGCCTTGCCCTTCTCCTTCTTGCAATTTTAGTGTTTATGTTTCTTTCCAGACCTATATTAACCTTAGAGGCTCATGACTAGTGACTCCGAGATTTTGGGTTGTATTTACTATTCAGTACATCATTGCCTGTTTTAAAAAATTTTAAACGAAATTTTTAGGAGGTATGAGTTTAGAAATGATATAGATTAAACATTCCTTATGTTTTGAATATTGATTTGGCTAGCCTAGTATCGTGATAGGCGCCATCACGGTCGAGGGAGTGTTGGGGTCATGACAAGTTGGTATCAGAGCCCTAGGTTACATAGGACTCGCCAGTCATGACCAGGTTCAGTACAGTATTGTGGATCGGTACAGAGACGTCTGTACTTATCTTTGAGAGGGTGCAGAACCCTTAGGAAAAATCTCACATTCTTAAATTCTTGTCGTGGGTATCCATTATTCAGCCAAAGGCGTAACTCTTTGAATTCCTTTCATGTATTTGAATACGCACGTGAGCGCTCGGTATCAGCTGTGCACCGCCAACTTGTGATTTCCATAGGTGAGGTGCGAGAGGTGATTTTAGCATGTTGATAATGGGTCAGTCTTGAGGACTTGAGGTCGGGTTTTTTCTGTGGCTTGAGTGCCGAGATTTTGATTGTGTGAGCACGTTCATTTGGGACTGATATGTCCATATTTGTCCTTATAGGTGGGATTATGTGACTGGATGACTATGTGGCGAGTGTGATTCGATGGTGAGATGTGTTCAGATTGATTGGCCGGAGATGCAGCAAGGGCTATTCAGTGTTTGACTTCTGTCTTAAGTTGGCATGTGGTCTCAAGTTGTGAGTATATTAAAGGACCTCCTATGTAGTTTAGTTGTGGAGGGAAGTGAATCTTCCTATTGTGTTATGAGTTTTGGTGATGTCTCTTGGGCTGACCAATTCCCTAGCTGCGTTCATGCATTTGATGAACATCGTATTTCAGTTGTATTTGGATTCCTTTGTTATTGTGTTCATCAATGACATCCTGGTGTACTCTCGTAGCCAGAGTGAGCATACTCAGCATTTGAGAGTTGTATTGCAGAGATTGAGGGAGGAGAACCTTTATGCAAAGCCCTTCAAGTGTAAATTTTGGCTCAGTTCAGTAGCATTCTTGGGGCACATGGTGTCCAGTGAAGGTATCCAAGTGGTCAGACGACTGTAAAGATAGCTTCCAGAAGATCAAGATTTGCTTGGACCATAGCTCATGTGTTCGTTCTTCCAACATCTTCAGGTTCTTATATCGCATATTGGGATGCCTCAAGGGTAGGCGTTAGAATGGTATATAGAGATATAAGTTTGAGGCTAAACCAACGGGGTTGTCTCCTGCGGGGTATTTTTAGGTTGTGTGATCCTTATGTTGTTTTTTAGCAAGTTCTCTTTTACCAATAATTGATATATGTTGCAATTTGAGTTTAGATCACTTATGGAAGTTGGCACGTCTATTACAATGGTGAATGCGAGATTGGCAAATGATTTGAGATATTAGATGGTTTGTGTTATATGAGCTTATGAAGGATTTAGTTGAATGTCACTGTGGTATTGTGGTGGTGATAGCGTATGGTCATTATGGGTTATTGTTGTCTTGATCTATGGCTTTGAGCCAAGTGGGGTGTAAAGGCCCGTAAAATATCTATGTCTAAAATGATGCCCGAATAGGTCTTTGTGATGTTATAACTGTAAAAATTCTTAAAAACGGTCCTATTTTGAGTAAAAAGTATCCCAAAACTTGAAAGATTATGTTTTCCAAAAATTGCACGTTATGCGACGCACTATGCGATCGCATAACCGGTATGCGGACCGCATAGTGGTCGCATACCTAGACAGTTTCCTGTCTATTTTGAGGACAGCTATGAGGCCTAGAATGTGATCGTAGTTCACAAATGCAGGCCGCATAGTTGTCGCATTCTTGCCTCATGGTTTTTTTGCGAGGGAGGTTATGTGACGCACTATGCGATCGCATAACAGGTATGCGGACCGCATAGTGGTCGCATACGTTGGCAATCTGGTCTCCTTTTGGCCCATTTGGGGGGCCATTTATGCGACAATAATGCGGACCGCATAGCGCATTCCTGACTGCATCTTTGTGTCGGGGCTCCTATTTTCTAAATTTAAAACACGACCCCTATTTTATAAAACACCCCTTCCCTTCATTTTTAATTATTTTCTGATCAAACATAGAGAGAGAAAAAGAGAGTTCTTGAGAGAGAAGGTTTCAACATCATCTTCTTCACTCACAGAGGTAAGTCTTCACCCTATTTCCCCAATATCTCAGATTTTTTGTAAGAATAAAACACGCATCGGTTGATTCTTAAAAATAAAAGGTGAAACCTTGCATGCATGTGAATAATCTTCCACAATCTAGCAAAGGGAAGTAAGCTAGAGCGATCTTTCACTAAAAAGGGGTTTACTTAATCTAAAGGACCAAATAGTAGCTGATAAAGTGCCCAAATGGGTACAAGATTCCTTATTCTAAGTGAAATATGTCACATTGTGGAATAGATTGACGGTGCTAGACGATCCGGTGAATTGTGATAGAAATTAAAAGAGGGAACGACTCGAGGTATGTATGGCTAACTTTAATCTTCGTACAGTCACCTTGTTGGTGTCCAAACATTCGATATGAGTTTCTTGCTGAGTATATGTGAATTGATTGCCTGTTTTTGTTGAGGTGTGAGATAGCATTCTCAGATTTGTCTTAGTCGATTATCCTGATAATTGAAATTGTGAAATGTGACTTCTATGTGATTACTCTAATATGTGAAAAGTTCGTTAAATGCTTGAGTATGTTGGTATGAAAGAATGATAACAAACTCAAATATACAAATGTATCTAAGGGCTATGTAACAAGTGACGAAGGGGAATTGTGAATTGATTTAATTGAACTAAATGGCCATGGAAATATTGTATATGACTCATTGTTGACAAGGTTTACTGTGGCTTAACTTCGTATGGATTGTTGGTTGTAATGAATTTACATTCTTTTTTATGAGCATCTATGTGGTTGAATTAATTAATGATAAAGACTATTGTGAACACATGATTGGTTGGGTGTTATGAAATTGTAATCTTGATGATATGAAACCCTGTGATTGAATTGTGGGATGTTATTGCTTGCCATGAAGTGTAATGGTCCGGTGGGATCGGGTTGCATGCCGCAACAAAAAGTAATAAAGGTGGAGAGGTAACAAGGGTGAAGTGTAAATTGTACGGTGGGATCGGGTTGCACGCCGTAACAGAAATGTAAGGTGCGATCGGGTTGCACGCCGCAACACGTGGTAATAAAGGTGGAGAGGTAACAAGGGTGGAGTGTAAAAGGAGGTGTGATTGTGATGAAACAAGAATCTGTGAGGCCCTCAATTATACTTGTTTTCTGTACCACTATGCACTATGTGTTGGTTCTTTTAACTTCTTTCTATTTGTGCATCTCCCGATTTTACTTTGAGTAAAGTTTGCTCATACTTACTAGTACTATTCCACAGTACTAACGTCCTTTTTGTCAGGGCCGCTACATCTCTTATATGGATGCAGGTGGATCCATAGCAAGTAGCTTAGCTCACCGTTAGTGTTGCCTCCTCCTCCTCTTTCAGCAACTACTGGTGAGCCCCACTCCCTCCCGGTGCCGTGTGTAATTCATGCCATATATTTTGAGTCTATTATGTATTGTAAGGTATAGCCGGGGCCTTGTTGCCGGAAAGTATTGTATAAACTCCTAGTATTTGTAGAGGCTCCGTAGACATGATGTGGGTGTATATATGTATTTTGGGTAGTAACTGTACGTATTCGGAATCGTGGTCCGTATTGGAAAGTTATGTATGTATTGTGTATGTTTTGGGAATCAATTGGTGAAATGCTTAAAGAGAAACAAGCATAAGTTTGTAAATCCCAGCTTAAATCCTAAGTTGTTATTTCATATGGAATATGGTATATAGTATTCACGGGGAAAATGCATTGGGTAAGAATGACAATCCAGGTCCGCTTGACCGGGTTCACCCGGTTAGGTGCCGATCTTGTCCCTCGGTTTTGGGGCGTGACATGGGGGAATCTGCTAATCATAAGTTGGTTGCACGATGATGTGATATATTGGTTTATGTTTGAGGTATACTGGTGAATAAGTTATGACCTGCAGAGGTGGAGTTTTAGGATGAATCGAGTACGGGAAATCATTGGATACAAGTTGTAATCTACTCTATGGGTAAATAGGTTTTATCGAATAATTGAGTTGTAACATTAAAGGGTGTCGGGTGTGCGGAGTAGTATTTTGATTGGTTGCTTCGAAGTATGGACTACTTCCTAGTATGCTGGTGTGCAAATGTGGGCACAGATCGTTCGGTCCACCTAGTCGATTTAATTGGGATTTGAGCAGAGTAAATGACTCTCGAGAATGGTTCTAATGAATTCAAGATTTATGTGTAACAATTAGGAATATTGCATAGTGACTTCTGGTTGAGGATGTTGGTACTATGACAAGGAGGAAGAATCAATGGGAAAGTAATTCAGAAGGGACTCGGAGAAATTGGACATATTGGTAGTATATTGGATCGGTATGGTAATGGGTAAGATCGGTCCTTTGGGTGTTACGGTGTGGTGAGGTTCTACGTGTGATTCGTGACGATGCTCTTGGGATTTGGCGACCTGCATGGCTTGGTTGAGTTAGAGGGATTCAGTCCTGACGGTTTGGGTAAGTGCAAATGGATTTTTGAGAGTTCTAGATGGTCTCTACCGTAGTTTGAGATGCATATTTTCTACTGTTGTGTGGGGCATGTGGCATATTGTAACTTTTTCCAGAATGAAATCTAATAGAAAGTTCTTTGATAATTGTGTATGTAGTTGCTTGTGACTTAGAGTGGGTTGGAGGTTTGTCGTATCGTTTATATGGTGGCATAGTGGGTGCGATGTGTGGTGTAGTATTGTGATTTGCGGGTGCTAGTTCATGATACGGTTTGAAAGGAATGTTCTGAATTCTTAGGGAGCATGGACGATCTTAGATGCTCAGATAGATGGTAATACTTTTAGATATGGCTCGAAGAAGGTATAAGTTTCAGAAGAGGCATTGTGTTTTGATTTATGGATACTTCATTGGTGCAGCGGTACTCTCCTTGTTGGTCGGCTGCGGGTATTCAAATTTGACCTTGTATCACAGACGGATTGTAGGGCTATCCCTCGTGGTACGTCCGTGTATTAGGGAAGTATTAGACATTCAGGCGAATAGGTTCAGATCGGATATGGTGATTTGTGTGCTCTGAGGGTTTTGATTTTGGGAACTCGAATGAGTAGATGATATCATAGTTGAGGGTTGTAGAGACGTAGCCAAGTTAGCCAGGGGTTAGTGTGTTGTTATTCAGCCATTATGGACCTTCAGAGGGTCATTTGTCTATTGTGTATGGCCAGAGTTGATTTAGATTTCATTGGTAGGCCAAGTATGGGTGTGTTCTACACCGGGTAGGAATTGTTGACTCCGAATTGCTATTGTTAAGGGTTGTGCCATTTGATTGTCATTGAGCTTCTTTATGTTCTGGAGTGATATATGAGTCACCCTTCTGTGTTGCGAGGAGTTGTGATTGTTGGTTATATGTGCATATGCCGCAGTTCTATTCGGGGTTTATAGCGGAATTTGAGTGGGATGGGTACTTGGATGTCGCATAACTGATTGCGCATTGGATATGTTTTCTTGGGCTGGCATGATAGTTCGTCATTTACTTCTCAATGGTTATGGTGATTTAGTTTTGGTACTAGACATCAAATTGTGCATGGTCGATGATTTTGAGCATTGTGACTTGAGGTGTCTCATGTGGACCAGCGTTTGGATAGGGTCACTCATTACAGCGAAGTTATGTGGAGGTATAATCCTTCGAGTTAGATTCTTGTGTCGTTGTTCTATGATGTGTGATGGGTTCTCAGCATTGTGTTGTGGTGATACTTGTGAGCTTGCGGTACAACTCTCTTATTGGAGTCACTTTTTCCATGATTTGAGTACATTTGGGATGTTGCATATTTGTGCACGGACTGCACGAGTTGTGGCTTTCAGCTGTATGGATGTGTCACGTCACTATAGTGGTTGTGGTAGATGAGATGAGGTCGTCGAACTTGGAATGGGTGCTACCGGGTCTAGTTGGGGTATAGTTGGGAGGATATTGATGTTGATTGGCTTAGAAATTTTTGCTATATTTCCTGTCGAAGAGCGGAAGTTCCATCACTTGTTGATCTGACGAATGGTTACTAATTTTTGTGTGTTTCTTTCATCATTGGCAGTATATGAAGGTGTTAGAACGAGGCTTTGCTCGATAAGAGGTTATTTACCAGTATTGGGTTGTTTTGAGCAGCTATTGTGATTGAGAGTTATCGTTTGAGTCATGTGGTATATCATGTGATTACATCTTGGGTTACGAGTATGTCTTGATGCAGCGTGTTCAGACTTATTCAGTTTATAGATATGGGATTTTAATCTTATAAGTTATTTCAGAAGTGGAAATTTGGTTCTAAGGTCCATGGGTTAGGTTGGATTGGGAAATTTCAGCTATATTGAGCTATTAGACCTATATGGAATTAGGATAGGGTGACATGGGACCACCCCTGGTTATGTGCTTGTTAGGGTTACACGGCAATTTTGATGGTTTTTAGAACAACTCTAGGCACGTTCGAGGGAGAAGGTATGTTTAAGTGGGGGAGAAAGTAACGACCCAACCGGTCGTTCTTAGAGTTTAGCCCCATTTCCCTTATTTATGCTTTATTATGTGTTGATCAGCTCTTATATGTTGTGTTTGGAAATAAATGAGACACTTGGTCTCTTAAGTTGGGAGAATAGTTGGAAAAGTCAACCAGAAGTTGACTTATAGGTATATGATCTCGGGATGTGGTTTTTATCATTCGCATAGATTCGTTAGGTGATCTGGGACTTTGGAGTGTATTCAGAATGTTGTTCGGAGGCCCGTGGTAGAATTAGGCTTGAATTGACGAAATTTAATTTTTGGCGATTTCTGGTTGGCAGTGCAAAATGAGCTATCGGGGTCGGAATGGAATTCTAGATTTGGAATAGGTTCGTAGCATCATTTGGGATGTTTCTGCCAATTTTCAAGTCATTCGGACATGGTTTGGGTGGTTTCGACATCGTTGGCGAATTTTAGAAGTTTAGAAATCCATAGGGTTGAATTTTGGATTTAATTTGGTGTTTTGATATTATTTTGAGTGTTCCGAGGGTTCGACTATGTTGGAATATTGATATATGACTTGATGGTACTTTTGTTTGAGGTCCCGAGGGCCTCGGGATGATTTTTGGATGTCTAATGGAAGCTAAAAGTTGGAAAAATGCAGCAAATTGGCTGCTGCTGCAGGGCATCTGGTGTGGCCGCTCCTGCGGACTAGGACCACATATGCGAAGGCGCATGTGCAAATACAAAATTTGGGAGTCTGGCCTGGGAGAGCAGGTGCGGAGGTTGGCTCGCACCTGCGGGCCCGCAGGTGCGCGTAGAAGGCCGCAGATGCGAAATTTGGTTTTTAAGTGAAAATCAGCACATGCGAGGGATTTTCCACAGGTACGGCGCCGCAGGTGGGTATCTTGCAGTCGCAGGTGCGAGAGTGCTGGGCAGGACCTATATAAGGTTGCCTTCGCGAATTTTCACTCATTCTTCACCATTTTTGGACGAGTTTGGAGCTTTGAGCAGTTATATTACGAGGAAATTAAAGGTTGTCAATTGGGTAAATTATTTGGGCTTCATTTGTTGTGTTTATGATTATTTTTCTACTGTTTAATCAGGAAATTGGTGGGAATTAAGGAAGAAATTTGTGGGATTAGGGCTTGGAATTAGAGAGCTTAATGTGAGGATTTGATGGGTCATATGTCGTCAGATTTTGATGTTTTTGGTATGTATGGACTCATGAGAGTATGAGGATTCTAGTTTTTCAATTTTTATCGAATTCCGAGACGTGGACCCGGGGCCCGACTTTGGCCAAATTTTGGGATTTTTGATGAAATTGGTTATTTCGAGTGGGCTTTGTTCCTTTAGCGTATTTTGATGATATGAATCTGATTTTGACTAGATTCGGGGCAATTTGTGGCCGAGTCGAGGGGAATAGACATCGCGGAGTAGATTTTCATCCTACCTGAGGTAAGTAATGATTGTAAATCTTGTCCTGAGGGTATGAAACCCCGAACTTTGCATTTTATCACTATTTTGGAGTGGCGCACATGCTAGATGACAAGTGTACGGCGTACACCGTTGGGGGATTGTGACTTGATCCGTCCCATAGAAACTAATAAGTTGGATAATTTATTTCAAATCATATGATTACTTTATGTTTTAAGGAATATTACTATGTTTTTGGCTGAATGCCGTATTTGGGCCTCGTGCGAAGTGTTTGGACCCCTTGGGGCTTTTACTACTATTCCTCACTGTTATTGATTTGAAAGTACACCCAGTCATGATATTACCTGATTTCTGTTTAATTGAGTTTCATTATACCACTTTGATGCATATGAAAGATATTTTGGAATGAGTTCCCTGTTTTACTGAAAGCTCGAGTGGCATGAGAGGTTTCTGACTAAGTGAGGCCGAGGGCCTGTTTTGTGAGAATATTATGGGATCGGGCTGCACGCCGCAGCATGTTTTTAACGACTCGGCCAGTCGTTCCGTGAGATTAGCCATGTTTCCCCCGTTTCTGCTTTATCATATGCTGCTTAGCCTGTTTATGTAGTGTTGGGTTGGTTGGTTTGGGTTCGGAGTGTGTTCGGAATGAAGTTTTGATGTTCGGTGTAGAATTAGGCTTGAATTGGCAAAAGTTAGTTTTTGGCGATTTTCGGTCGGAAGTGGAAAATAGGCTATAGGGGTCAGAATGGAATTCCAACAGTTGGAGCAGGTTTGTAATGTCATTTTGGATATGTGTGCAAATTTTCAAGTTAATCGAGTGTGTTTTAGTTTGTTTCGGAATTATTGGAGAAATTTAGAAGTTTCAAAGTTCATAGGTTTGAATTTGATGTAATTTTCGTGTTTTGTGTTGTTTTTGGTATTTCGCAGGCTCGACTAAGTTTGAATGATGTTATGCGGTGTCTTGGAATGTTTAGTTGAGGCCCCTAGGGACTCGGGATTTATTTCGGATGGTTAACGGAGGGTTAGACTTAGAAAATTACAGCAAAATAGCTGCTGATGTCAATTTACTAGTATGGCCGCACCTACGGAGGGGGAGCCGCGGGTGAGATGGCCGCAGGTGCGAAGATCATTGCGCAGGTGCGAGATGAGGCCAGGCTATAGGAGTCCGCATGTGCGAAGCATGGGCCGCACTTGCGAAGCCGCAGGTGTGGGCAAGGCATCGCAGGTGCGAAGTTTCCACTGTTAGTGGGATTTCCCAGGTGCACACTTGGGACCGCAAGTGCGGGTCCGCGGGTGCGGATTAACTGGACAGAAAATATAAATAGGTGTCTCCAGGAAATTTTGGGCATTTCATCGATTGTTGCTTGCGGGTTGAGCTAGTTTGACAGCAAATCGAAGGAGAAATTCGAGAGTCTTCAGTGGAGGCAAGTTTCCCGAATTAAAAACTCGTTTCTATGCTATATTGTGTCGGATTGGGCTTGAAAATTAAGGAATTTTAAGCAGAAAAGTTGGGGAAAATGGGAGGAAGTTTGGAAAATTCTTTTGGTGATTTGAGTGTAGAATCGTGGGAGGATGAGGATTCTAGTGATGTAAATTTTATAGAATTCTGAGTCGCGGGCTCGAGGCTCAGTTTTGGCCGAATTTTGAGAATTGTGTTAAAAATTATATCTTTCAATTGGTTTTGTTCCGTTAGCGTTAATTGATGATGTCAATCTGATTTTGGTTATATTCGGAGCATTTGAGAGACAATTCGAGGGTCAAGCGCATCGCATAGTAGCTTTTGGGCTGTTTTGAGGTAAGTAACGATTGCAACTCTAAACCTGAGGGTATGACACCCGGGTATTTGATATTGTTTTTGTAAATGAGGTGACACACATGCTAGGTGATGAGCGTGGGGGCATGTACCGATAGGGATTGTGACCTGGTTCGTCCCATAGCGACTATTCAGCCGCGTATTCAATTTCTAACCTTATGATATCATGCATTTTGGAAATTTATACTTGTTTTTGGGATGTGAGCAATGATTTTGGCCTTGTGCCGACCTGTTTAGACCCTCCAAGGTATTTTCGATGATTGGGGCCTTGTGCCGACCTGTTTGGACACTCAGAGGTACTTTTACACTATTCTACCACTATCCTGATAGAACAATTGTGAACTCAGTCATGTTTCCTACATGTTGTTACTTTCATCGTTATCACACTGCTTTGAAAACTTTAAAAAATATATTGGGATGAGTCCCGTGAGTTGAGATGAATTGTCCAAGTGGTTTGTGAGGATGACTGAGTCATGCCAAGGGTCGAGCATATGAGGATAGATATGGACCGGGCTGCACGCCGCAGCTATATATATATGTGTTAGGACGAGAGCCGAGTATGTGAGGATAGTTATGGGTATGTCACGCCCCAAAATAGAGGGACGAGACCGGCACCTAACCGGGTGAACCCAGTCAAGCGGACCTGGATTGCCTTTCCTACCCAACACGCTTCGCCCGTATATACAGTTACCATATTCCATATGAGATAACAACTTAAGATTTAAGCGTGGATTTACAAACCTAAGTTCATTTCTATTTTAGCATTTTAACAATTTGATTCCCATAGCATACACAATACATATATAACTTTCCAATACGGACCATGATTTCCGAATATATACAGTGACTACCCAAAATACATATATTGTAAGGACCCGTAAAATTTTCTTGTTTAAAAATTATGCCGAACGAGTCCCCGAGTTGTTTTATTGTGGGAATCTTTGACGCAGACCTAAATTGAGTAAAAAGTACCCCGAGACTTAAAGAATATAATTTTCCAGAAAGTAGGTGTTATGCGATCGCATAACGTGTACGCGGACCGCATAATGATCGCATACTTACGCAGATCACTGCCCCATTTGAAGTCAACTATGCGGTCCAGTATGGGATAGCATAACGTGTGTGCGGACCGCACAATTGGTCGCATGCCTGGGCGGTGTGTTCTGGATTCTTGGCCCTCTTGAGGGCCATTATGCGGTCAGATCTGCGAACCGCATGTCAGGAATGCGATCGCATTCCTGACCGCATTCTTGTGTCGGGTCCTGGTTCTCCTAATTTTTAAAACCCGACCCCAGTTCATTAAAACACCCCTCCCCTTCATTTTTAACTATTTTTCTGAGATATTAGAGAGAGGAAAGAATGGGTTCTAGAGAGAGAATGTCCCAACTTCATCAAATTGGTCTTCCTTCATCACTCAAGCTTGGAACTAATCAAGTAGAACATAAATTTCTTCACTCTAAGAGGTACGATTCCACCCCATTAACCCTAAATTTCCATATTTTTGTAAAATAAAACATGGGTAGGATAGTTCATAAAGATGGGGTTCAGAATCTTGTGTGCATGTACCCAATTTACCATAATCTAGTAAAGGAAAATCGGTTGGGGTAACGTTTCACTAAAAAGGGGTTATTTAATCTAAAAGAACACCTAGTGCTTAGAAAGCTCAAATGAGTTCAATACATGTTCATGATTCCTAATTCTACGTTTAAATGTGTCGTATTGTAAATTAGATCAAAGGTGCTAGAAGGTCCGGTGATTTGAGATAGAAATTAAGGAAAGATCCCAATACAAGGTATGTATGGCTAACTTTAACCTTTGTAGAATCCTCTTGTTGGGTCCGAGTATTCGGTATGTGTACCTTGTTTGGAAATATGTGAATTGATTGTTCAAGCGTGTTGAGATATGAGATTCTATTTTCTAATTTTCCTAGTTGATGGTCATACTACCGTGCTATATGAGGTTGTGAAAGGTGTTTGATTTGCCTATCTCATTCTGTGCAAAGCTCGTAAATGCTAAAGGGTACTGATATGAAAGGATGTGTAATGAACGAAATATTGATAATGTGCTCAAATATTGGAATGTGTAGAATAGTTAAAAGTCGTACGTGGAAAGTAATGAAAAAGAGTATTGTGAAACGATGTAACTGACTTTGATGATTATGGAAACATCGTGTTCTTGAAATTACTACTTGATAAGAGCTATTGTGCCTTGGGCCCAAATAAATAAGTTGTTGATATGAACTTGTCTTCTTTGAAATGATGATTGTTGTGATGAAATTATTTGTGATTGTTGTTGTGAATTTAAATTTCCAGGCGTGGTCAGGTTGCGCGCCGCAACACGAAGAAATAAGGTTGATGGGTTGTGGTAATAAGGGTGGCTGAGGTAATAAGGATGGAATGTTATCGTTATCACTACTGAAATGAAAATCTATGAGCTCTTGAATATGATGATGTTGAAAGGGGAAAATGAGAGATTGTGAAACTTCTTTGATTTTTGTTGATTCCTTCCACGTGCATTGACTAATTTGTTCTGTTACTATTTCTTAATTGTGTATTGGTTGATTGTACTTGGGATAAAATTTATTTATACATACTAGTACTATTCCACATTACTAACGTCCCTTTTGCCAGGGGCGCTACATTTTTTATATGGATGTAGGTGGGTCCATAGCATGTTGCTCAGCTCGCCGTTAGTGGTGCCTTCTCCTCATCTTTTTTCAGCTGTACTGGTGAGCCCTACTTCCTCTCGGGGCCATGTGTAGTTCATGCCATCTCCTTTTTGAGTATATTATGTATTGTAAGGTGTAGCCGGGGCCTTGTTTCCAGCAAGTATTGTATAAACTCCTAGTACTCTTAGAGGCTCCGTAGGCACTATGTGGGTGTATATATATTTTTTGGGCAGTGGTTGTATGTATTCGTAATCGTGGTCCGTATCGGGAAGTGGTGTATCTAATATGTATGAATGGTGTACAATAATGTAACATGAGGGAAAATTGGACTTACTGTGGTAATCACGCACGTTTAAGCTTATCTCACTGTTTCACATAAATAATGTATGTTATAAACACAGGGAAACGCGTTGGGTGGGAAAAACAAATCAGGTTCGCTTGACCGGGGTCATCTGATCGAGTGCCAGTCGTGTCCCTCGATTTTGGGCGTGACAAACTTGGTATCAGAGCCTAAGGTTTAGAAGTGTCCTAGGATGTCTCGTAGCCGTGTCTAGTAGAGCCCTTCTTGTCGGTGTGTTTTCGACCACATCTATAATTTGGGGGCTACATGGACATTTAGGAAACACCCTTTTTATTGTTATTCTATAACGTGAGGTGAAGTGGAAAATTGCCTAACTCGTGCTCAAAATATTAGTGATGGCACCAAAGAAGAGAGCTCGACTCGGCCTGGAGTCTAATGTCTCCCTAAGTGTGGCCTTAAATTCTGTACCCGATGGTGCGGGTGAGACGGAATCCCCGACCTGGAATCTGTCTGGCCTATCTTTTCTAGATCAGAGTGTTCCTATTCCTGCTTCGGCGGAGGGTGCTACAACCCCTCCCGCCAATATTCCTGATCCTTCTTCGATTCCAGCTCCAGGTCCCGGTACTTCCGATGGGGACCTCAGGGGAGCTATTCATATGTTGACCCAGTTAGTGGCCGCTCAGGCCCAAAGATGTCATGCTGCCCCTGCATCCCCTAGCGGTCAGGATTCCGCCGGTTCCAAATTCAACAAGTTTTTACAGTTGGCCTCTCAAGAGTTCTCAGGTATTGATCCAGAGGCCGAACCGCATGACTTTTTAAAAAAAATGTACAAGACGGTTCAGGTTATGACGGCTACAGAGACAAACGGGATTGAGTTAGCATCTTACAGGCTGAGGGGAGCAGCATATTCCTCGTTCGAGATGTGGGAGAATTCCCGTGGGGAGGGAAGTCCTCCGGCGAAATAGGATGAGTTCGTTGACGCTTTTATGGATCACTTCTTGGCTGCCGAGACTATGGAAGCCCGTGCTACAGAGTTTGAGGTTCTCAAACAGGGTAATATGAATGTGTAAGAGTACCACATGGAGTTTGTGAGGTTGTCCATGTACGCTCCTCATGTGGTATCGATATGGATGCCAGAGTTCGACGGTTTGTTCAGGGGCTAAGTCCCTTGGTTGTGAATGAAGCTGCTACAGCTGCCTTGCACGCAGACATGAATTATGGTAAGATAGTGGGATTTTCCCAAGCGACAGAGGCTAGAAAATTGAAGATAAGGTTGGAGAGGGAGAGTATTAGCAGGGCCCGGTTAGCGGGCCACTTGGTGAGTTCTATTGGAGGAGGGAGACCAGTTCAGGGGAGAGGGCCATCCCAGTCTTATGATCAGTCCTCATCCAGTGCGCCGTGATCAGCGCCCTGTTATCAGCAGAGCAGTCACTGGGGGCCAAGATCAGGTAGCAGGAGACCCCATCAGTCCGGTCGTCCAGGGGGGAGGTTCCAGCAGCAGAGGAGGGCTCTGTGCCCTAAGTGTGGGAGGTTCAATACCGAGTCTTGTTACCTGGATATCCCTATATGCTACGGGTGTGGGGTGAGAGGTCATATTCAGCGGGATTGTCGTGCGCCCAGTCAGGGCATGGGTAGTGGTTTTGATCAGCCGTCTGGTTCTTCGGTCGCCGCATCTTCAGTATGTCCTCCAGCTCCAACAGGGCATTGTGCAGTTAGAGGTGGGGCTCGTGGTAGAGGTGGACCCAGCCGGTTCTATTCTTTGAGTGGTCGCCAGAGTGCGGAGGTTTCCCCAGATGTTGTTACAGGTATTCTGACTGTCCAAGCCCTTGATTGTTATGGTCTTATTGATCCGAGGTCCTCCTTGTCCTATGTTACCCCATTTATTGCTTCAAGTTTTGGGATAGAACCTGAACAGCTTCATGAGCCGTTCTCTGTGTTGACTCAGGTTGGTGATTCCATTACAACCGCATGAGTCTATAGGAATTGTGTTGTCACGGTGTGTGGTCGAGATACCACGGCCTGTCTTATCTAACTTGGGATGGTATATTTCGATGTTATCATGGGGATGGATTGGATTTACTCGTCCTTTGCTCAACTCGACTGCCGAACCAAAGTTATAAGACTAGAGTTTCCTAACGAGTCAGTTATTGAGTGGAAAAGGGAATGGTGTAGTGCCGAAGGGTAGGTTTATTTCCTACCTTAAGGCCTCGAAGATGATTAGAAAGGGGTGTATGATCACTTGGTCCGGGTTGCGGACACCACTACAGAAGTATCTGCCCCCGAGTACGATTCAGTCGTGAATGAATTTCTTGAAGTATTTCCGGAAGAGCTTCCAGGGATCTGCCAGATAGAGAGATCAATTTCGGGATCGATATATTGCCAGATACGCAGCCAATATGTCTTCCACCATACATAATGGAGCGAGCAGAGTTGAGGGAGTTAAAGGAGAAGTTGAAAGACTTATTAGAGAAGGGGTTCATTCGGCCAATTGGGTCGCCATGGGGCACTCCGGTTCTTTTCGTAAGGAAGAAGGATGGGTCGGTTCGGATGTATACTGATTATCGGCAGCTCAACAAAGTCACTATAAAAAACAAGTATCCACTGCCTTGGATATATGATTTGTTCCACCAATTGTAGGGTGTGAGCTTCTTCTCCAAGATTAACTTACAGTCGGGATATCACCAGTTGAAGATCAGAGAGTATGATATTCCTAAGATGACCTTCAGAACTCGTTATGGCCATTTTGAATTTTTGGTAATGTCCTTTGGACTGACCAATGCTCCAGCAGGTTTCATAGATCGTATGAATCGGGTTATCAAACCGATTTTGGACTCCTTCGTGATTTTTTTTATTGATGACATCCTTGTCTACTCGCGTAGTCGGGAGGATCATGCTAATCACCTCAGGGCAGTTCTGCAGACTCTTCATCAGCACCAATTGTATGCCAAGTTTTCAAAATGTGAATTTCGGTTGGAGTAAATCCCATTTTTGGGTCATGTTGTTTCCCAGGAAGGGATTAAGGTTGACCCCCAGAAGATCACATTGGTTAAAGATTGGCCTAGAACGACGACCCCGACAGAGATCCACAGTTTCCTGGGTCTAGCCGGGTATTATCGGAGGTTTATGGAGGGGTTCTGTACCCTCGCCTCCTCGTTGACTAAATTGACGCAGAAGGCAACTAGTTTCCAATGGTCCGATGCTTGTGAGAAGAGCTTTCAGGAATTGAAATCAAGATTGACTTCAACACCGGTGTTAACTTTGCCAGAAGGCACAGAAGGATTTGTGGTTTATTGCGATGCTTCAAGGGTTGGTTTGGGATGTGTGTTGATGCAGCACGGGAAGGTTATAGCCTATGCTTCCAGGAAAGTGAAGAATCACGAGAAGAATTATCCGACACGTGATTAAGAACTCACGGCAGTTGTGTTCGCATTAAAAATTTGGTGGCATTATTTGTATGGGGTCCATGTGGACGTGTTCCCAAACCACAAGAGTCTCCAATATTTTTTCAGGCAGAAGGAATTAAATTTAAGGCAGCAGCGATGGTTATAATTGCTTAAGGATTATGATATGAACATTCTGTACCATCAAGGGAAAGCAAATGTAGTGACCGACGCTCTCAGTCGGAAGTCTCTGGGTAGTCTAGTTCATTTGGAGGAAGACCAGAGGCCATTGGCTCGGGAGGTTCGTCAATTGGCTAGTCTGGGGATCTGTCTCTTGACCTCAGATGAGGGGAAAGTCATGGTGCATAATGGGGCAGAATCATCACTTCTAGCGGAAGTCAAGGGGAAGCAGTTTATGGATCCAGCATTGGCGCAGTTTAAAGAGGCAGTTTTGAATAGCAAGATTTTGGCATTTTCACTCGGGAGCGATGATGGTGTTTTGTGGTGCCAGGGAAGGTTATGTGTTCCTGATGTGGATAATCTTCGGGAGAGGGTGATGGCGGAAGCTCACAATTCCAGGTATTCCATGCACCCAGGTTCTCCAAAAATGTATCAATATCTTCGGGAAATTTATTGGTGGGGGGCGGTATGATAAGAGGTGTGGCGGACTTTGTATATAAATGTCCGAATTGTCAGCAAGTGAAGGCCGAGCATCAGAGGCCTGGTGGGTTAACGCACCTTATGGAAATTCCAATGTGGAAATGGGAAATGATCAACATGGATTTAGTTGTAGGGTTAGCTCGCATTCGCGTAAGTTCGACTCGATTTGGGTGATAGTTGATCGACTCACGAAATCAGCTCACTTCTTGCCGGTCAAGTCCACCGATACTGCAGAACAATACGCTCAGTTGTATACCAAGGAAATAGTCAGGCTTCATGGTACTTTAGTGTCTATTATTTCAGACCGAGGAGCCCAGTTCACAACTAATTTTTGGAGGAAATTTCAGCAAGGTTTGGGTACTCAGGTAAATCTCAGCACAACTTTCCACCCGCAGACTTATGGTCAGGCGGAGCGGACTATTCAGACGCTTGAAGATATGTTATGCGCTTGTGTATTGGACTTAAAGGGTAGCTGGGATGATCATTTACCGCTTATCGAATTTTCTTACAATAACAGCTTTCACGCTAGTATTCAAATGGCCCCATTTGAGGCATTGTATGGAAGGAGGTGTAGATCTCCGATTGGGTGGTTCGAGGTTGGTGAAGCAGAATTGTTAGGGCCAGATCTTGTGCACCAGGCATTGGAAAAATTCAAAGTCATTCGAGAGAGGATGAAAACCGCTCAGAGCTGTCAAAAATCCAATGCGGACGTTCGTCAAAGAGAATTGGAATTCCAAGTTAATGATTGGGTATTCTTAAAGGTATCTCCCATGAAGGGAGTAACGCGGTTTGGGAAGAAAGGGAAATTGAGCCCAAGGTATGTCGGGCCATATCGGATTGCTCAATGGACAGGACAAGTGTCTTATATGTTGGAATTACCCCATGAATTGTCATTAGTGCACCCAGTGTTCCACGTGTCCATGTTGAAAAAAAGTGGTTGGAGATCCATCAACCATCGTGCCAGTTGAGACCATTGAGGTTAATGAAGAATTATCGTATAAGGAGGTCCCGGTTGCTATTCTTGATAGACAAGTCCGTAGATTGAGGAACAAAGAAATTGCTTCAGTTAAAGTATTGTGGCGATGTCAGCGCGTTGAGGAAGCCATGTGGGAGGCGGAAAATTAAATGAAAGAAAGATATCCCCATTTGTTTGAATAAGTCTAGTAGTGATGTCAGAACCTCTTCTCTAAGCAAATTATACTTTACGTTCGGTTCTATGCAAAGGCACCCCATCTTCCCCTAATTACCTTATTGCTGTAATTTCCTAGTGTGCTAAAATCGAACTCGTTGTTCTATTTGGGGTAGTGTGAAACCCTTGATGTAAATGAACGTTTTGTGGAACATATGTGCTAGGCAAGTGATTAATGGTAGAATAGGTTGGTAGTAATTAATTGAAATGAATGTGGTATATTGAGGTGATTGGGTTGTATGGGACTCATTAAAACCACCATGTTATGTGCAAAAATGTGAACCACGAGCAAATTTGTGGTATAAGAGGAAAGAACTATGTGTAGTTGACCAAATGATTGAATATCTGCAAATTGTTGGAGTATTAACGTTGTGTGTAAGTTATTGGGTGATTAAAACTGTGTTATGGTACTTGGAAAAGTTTTTCGGGGGCTCTCTGACAGGTAGATAGGTCTAATTACAAAGGGAACTCTGGCGAAATTTTTTTCTGAAATATTGGAGTTAGTGAAAATCTGGAAGTTGCATATCATGCTTTCAAAACGAAATGAATTCGAAAACCCTCATTCGAGGACAAACGATTTTTAAGGGGGGAGGATGTAAGGACCCAAAAAATTTTCTTGTTTAAAAATAATGTCGAACGAGTCCCCGAGTTGTTTTTTTGTGGGAATCTTTGAAGCAGACCTAAATTGAGTAAAAAGTACCCCGAGACTTAAAGAATATAATTTTCCAGAAAGTAGGTGTTATGCGACGCACTATGCGATCGCACAACGTGTATGCGGACCGCATAATGGTTGCATACCTAGGCAGATCACTACCCCATTTGAAGTCAACTATGCGGTCCAGTATGCGATCGCATAACGTGTGTGCGGACCGCACAATTGGTCGCATACCTGGGCAGTGTGTTATAGATTCTTAGCCCATCTTGAGGGCCATTATGTGGTCAGATTTGCGAACCGCGTGTCGCATNATTTTTGTGAGATATTAGATAGAGGAAAGAGTGTGTTCTATAGAGAGGAAGTCCCAACTTCATCAAATTGGTCTTCCTTCATCACTCAAGCTTGGAACTAATCAAGTAGAACACAAATTTCTTCACTCTAAGAGGTAAGCTTCCACACCGTTAACCTTAAATTTCCAGATTTTTGTAAAATGAAACATGGGTAGGATAGTTCATAAAGATGGGGTTAAGAATATTGCATGCATGTACCCAATTTACCATAATCTAGTAAAGGAAAATCAGTTGCGGTAACCTTTCACTAAAAGGGGGTTTTTAATCTAAAAGAACACGTAGTGCTTGGTAGAAAGCTCAAATGAGTTCAAGACATGTTCATGATTCCTAATTCTACGTTTAAATGTGCCGTATTGTGAATAAGATCAAAGGTACTAGAAGGTCCGGTGATTTGAGATAGAAATTAAGGAAAGATCCCGATACGAGGTATGTACGGCTAACTTTAACCTTTATAGAATCCTCTTGTTAGGTCCGAGTATTCGGTATGTGTACCTTTTTTGGGAATTTGTGAATTGATTGTTCAAGCGTGTTGAGACGTGAGATTCTATTCTCTGATTATCCTAGTTGATTGTCATGCTACCATGCTATATGAGGTTGTGAAAGGTGTTTGATATGCCTATCTCATTATGTGCAAAGCTCGTAAATGCTAATGGGTACTGATATGAAAGGATGTGTAATGAAGGAATGATTGATAATGTGCTCAAATGTGGGAATGTGTAAAATAGTTAAAAGTCATACGTGGAAAGTAATGAGAAACAATATTGTGAAACGATGTAACTGAATTGGAAGATTATGGCAACACCGTCTTCTTGAAATTACTAATTGATAAGATCTATGGTGCCTTGGGCCCAAATAAATAAGTTGTTGCTATGAACTTGTATTCATTGAAATGATGATTCTTGTGATGAAATTGTCGGTGATTGTTGTTGTGAATTTAAATTGTCCGGCAGAGTCGGGTTGCACGCCAAAACATGAAGAAATAACGTTGATGGGTTGTGGTGATAAGGGTGGATGAGGTAATAAGGGTGGCCGAGGTAATAAGGATGGAATGTGATCGTTATCACTACTGAAATGAAAATCTATGAGCTCTTGAATATGATGATGTTGAAAGAGGAAAAGGATAGATTGTGAAACTTGTTTGATTTTGGTTGATTCCTTCCATGTGCATTAATTAATTTGTTCCGTTACTGTTTCTTAATTGTTTATTGGCTTATTGTACTTGGAATAAAGTTTGTTTATACATACTAGTACTGTTCCACAGTACTAATGTCCCTTTTGGCAGGGGCGCTACATCTTTTATATGGATGTAGGTGGGTCCATAGCAGGTTGCTCAGCTCGCCGTTAGTGATGCCTTCTCCTCATCCTTTTTCAGTTGTACTTGTGAGCCCCACTTCCTCTCAGGGCCATGTGTATTTCATGCCATCTCCTTTTTGAGTATATTATGTATTGTAAGGTATTGACGGGGCCTTGTTGCCGGTAAGTATAGTATAAACTCCTAGTGCTCTTAGAGGCTCCGTAGACACTATGTGGGTGTATATATATATATATTGGGCAGTGGTTGTATGTATTCGTAATCTTGGTCTGTATCAGGAAGTGTTGTATCTAATAGGTATGAATTGGGAAATCTAGTACAATAATGTAACATGAGGGAAAATTGGACTTACTATGGTAATCACGCACTTTTAAGCTTATCTCACTGTTTCACATAAAAAATGTATGTTATAAACATGGGGAAATGTGTTGGGTGGGAAAAGCAAATTAGGTTCGCTGGACCGGGGTCATCCGGTCGAGTGTCGGTCGCGTGCCTTGATTTTGGGGCGTGACATATATACACCCACATCATGTCTACGGAGCCTCCACGAATACTAGGAATTTATACAATACTTTGTCGGCACAAGGCCCCGGCTATACCTTACAATACATAATAGACTCAAAAGAGATGGCATGAATTATAGACGACCCGACGAGGATGTGGGGATAACTAGTACTTGCTGAAAGATGAGGAGGAGCTACCACTAACGGCAAACTGAACTACCTGCTACAGACCCACCCACATCCATATAAAAGATGTAGCGCCCCCGAAAAAAGGGACGTTAGTACTGTTGAATAGTACTAGCATGTATGAGAAAACTTTACTCAAAGTAAAATAAAGAAATGCACAGATAGAACGAAGTTAAAGGAACCAACAAAATCACATTTCAGCTTTATTGAGAGCCTTACAGATTCTAATTTCAGCAAAATCACATTTCAGCTTTATTACATTCTGTTGCGGCGTGCAACCCGATCCCACCTTACATTTCTTGTTGCGGTGTGCAACCCGATCCTACCTTACATTTTACACTCCACCCTTGTTACCTCTCCACCCTTATTACTTCGTGCTGGGGCGTGCAATCCGATCCCACCGTAAAATATTACATTTAACCCTTATTACCTCTCCACCCTTATTACTTCGTGTTGCGGCGTGCAACCCGATCCCACCAGACAATCAGATTTCATAGCAAAAAATAACATCCCACAATTCAATCACAGGGCTTCATATCATCAAGAATACAATTTCATAAGACCCAAATAATCATGTGGTCACAATAGTCTTTATCATCCATTAATTGTACCACAAAGGTATTCATCAACAAGAATATAAATTAATTTCAACCAACAATCCATATGAAGTTAAGCCACAATAAACCTTGATGACAAGGAGACATATAAGATATTTCCATGGTCATTTAGTTCAATTAGATCATTTCACAATTCCCCTTCATCACTTGTTACATAGCCCCTACCACCTAGATACATTTACACATTTGGGTTTGTCATAATTCTTTCATACCAACATACTCAAGCATTTAATGAACCTTGCACATGTTAAAGTGATCACATAGAAGTCACCTTTCCCAATCTCAATTATCACGATAATCGACTAAGACAAATCATAGAATGCAATCTCACACCTCAACAAAATCGGGCCATCAATTCACATATACTCAGCAAGAAACTCATACCAAATGTTTGGACACCAACAAGGTGACTCTACGAAGATTAAAGTTAGCCACACATACCTCAAAGAGCTTTTCCTTAAGTTATACCATACACCAACACCTCTACCAATAAAAATCTATAACGAGATAGCAAAAATCCATTAATAATTAGGAAGATTACCCATGGAGTAACTCTTCTTAGGAATTTCATCAAACACCTAACATGTGAAGTAGACTAAAAGGTTTAAAAATGGAAATTTCTTCTTCCCTCACCCAAATTTTAACATGAACTACCCAAATTGGTTCTTTAATGTCACATACTACTACTTAGTCCCACATGCATGGCCTATTTCACTTTTTATTTTCAAGACCCAACCTATGTGTGTTTTATTCTTACACAAAATCTGGGAAATTGGGAAAATAGGGTGAAGACTTACCTCTTTGAGTGAAGAAGATGACAATAACTTGATAATTTTCGGGCATGAGTGATTTTGGAAAACAAAATTGGATGATGTTGAAACCTTCTTTCTCAAGAAATCTCTTCTTTTCTCTCTATTTTTGGTCAGAAATTTGGTAAAAATGAAGGGAAGGGGTGTTTTATAAAATAGGGGGTCGGGTTTAAAATTTAGAAAATAGGAACCCCGACACAGAAATGCGGTCAAGAATGTGATCGCATTCCTGCTATGCGGTCCGCATTCCTGGCCACATAGTTGGCCTCCAAATGGGTAGAAAAAAGGGAACCACACTGCCTAGGTATGTTACCACTATGCGGTATGCATACATGTTATCCAATCGCATAGTGCATCGCATAACCTCCCTCGCAAAAATCATGGGGAAAGAATGCGACAACTATGCGGTCCGTATACCCAAAATACGATCGCATTTCGGGCCGCATAGTTGTCCTCAATATGGACAGGCTACTGTCCAGGTATGCGACCACTATGCGGTCCGGATACATGTTATGTGATAGCATAGTGCGTCGCATAACGCACAATTTCTGTAAAAATTTCATTTTCACGTTCTGGGATACTTTTTACTCGAAGTAGGACCATTTTAAAGATTTCTACAGTTATAACAACACAGGGACCTATTCGGGCATTATTTTAGACATAGAAATTTTACGGGTCTTTACATCCTCCCCCACTTAAAATCATTCGTCCTCGAATGAGGATCGGAAAATCATTTGGTTTTGAAAACACAATATGCCAACCCCCAATTTTTACTATCTCCGATATTTTCTGAAAATTTTGCCAGAGTTTCCTCTGTAATTAGGCCTATCTGCCTGCCAGAGAGCCCCCGAAACACATGTTTCTTAACCAATTCCACACGTAACTAGTTACTTCTTCGCCTTGCACATAATTTGGTCACCTCGACAAGTCTCATATAATTAAATTACTTCAACATGCCATATGCACTTCAATTAATCACTACCAATCTAATGTTCGATTAACCATTACTGATCTACACTTCAATTAATCATCTTACCATCACATAATGTCATTTACTCCAAGGGGTTGCACATTACTCAGATAATCATAACATACACAATTAGGGCACAACTTGAGAAGTTACAATAGTAGAGCAATTAGAGGAAAATGGGGTGCTTTTGCACAAAACTGAACATAACATATAATTTGCTTAGAGATGACAGCTTGCATGATCACTACTAGACTTATTCAAACAAATGGGGATATTTTTCTTTTATTTCATTTTCCGCTTCCCACATGGCTTCCTCAACTTGATGACCTTGCCACAACACTTTAACTGAAGCGATTTCTTTGTACCTCAATCTACAAACTTGCATATCAAGAATAGCAACCGGAACCTCTTCATACGTTAATTCTTCATTTACCTCAATAGTCTCAACTGGCACGATAGCTGATGGATCTCCAACCACTTTCTTCAACATAGAAACATGGAACACCGGGTGCACTAATGACACCTCAGGGGGCAATTCCAGCTTATAAGCCACCTGTCCTATCCTTTGAGCAATCCTATATGGCCCAAAATACCTTGGGCTCAATTTCACTTTCTTTCCAAACCGCATTACTCCCTTCATGGGAGACACCTTCAAGAATACCCAATCATCTACTTGGAATTCCAATTCTCTATGACGAACGTCCGCATATGATTTTTGATGACTCTGAGCAGTTTTCATCCTCTCCTTAATGACTCTAACTTTTTCCATAGCTTGGTGAACAAGGTCTGGTCCTAACAATTCTACCTCACCAACCTCAAACCATCCGATCGGAGATCTACATCTCCTTCCGTACAATGCCTCAAATGGGGCCATCTGAATACTAGCATGGAAACTGTTATTATAAGAAAATTCTATAAGCGGCAAGTGATCATCCCAGCTACCCTTGAAATCTAATACACAAGCCTGCAACATACCACAAGCGTCCGAATAGTCCGCTTTGCCTGCCCATCAGTTTGTGGATGGAATGTTGTGCTCAGATTTACCTTAGTACCCAAACCTTGATGAAATGTCTTCCAAAAGTTAGCTTTGAACTGGTCCCCTCGATCATAATAGATACTGGAGTGCCATGGAGCCTTACTATTTCCTTGATATACAACTGAGCATAATGTTTTGTAGTATTGGTGGACTTGACTGGAAAACAATGCGCCGACTTTGTGAGTCGATCCACTATCACCCAAATCGAGTCGAACCTACGTGGAGTGCGAGGTAACCCCACCACATAGTCCATATTGATCATCTCCTAATTCCACATCAATATTTCCATAAGCTGTGTCAATCCACCAGGCCTCTGATGATCGGCCTTCACTTGCTGACAATTTGAACACTTAGCCACAAAGTCCGCCACACCCCTCTTCATACCATTCACCCAATAAATTTCCTTGAGATCGTGATAAATTTTTTTAGAACCTGGGTGTACGGAATACCTAGAATTATGAGCCTCTGCCATCACCCTTTCTCGGAGATCATCCACATCTGGAACACATAACCTCTCTTGACATCGCAAGACACCGTCATCATGGCCGAGTGAGAATTCTGAAGTCTTGTGATTCAAAATTGCTTCCCTCAATTGTGCCAATGCCGGATCCCTAAATTTCTTTCCCTTGACTTCAGCTACAAGCGAAGATTTTTCTCCATTACGCACCACGACATCCCCTTCGTCTAAGTTCAAAAGATAGACTCGCAGACTAGCCAACTGATGAACTTCCCGAGCCAAAATCCTATGTCCGGCATCCAAATGTGCCAAGCTACCCATGGATTTCCGACTAAGAGCATCGACTACCACATTTGCCTTCCCTAGGTGGTACAAAATATTCATATCATAGTCCTTGAGCAATTCTAACCACCTCCGCTGACTTAAGTTCAACTCCTTCTGCTTGAATAAATGCTGAAGACTCTTATGGTCTGTGAATACGTCCACATGGACCCCATAAAGATAATGCCACCATATTTTTAATGCAAACACAACCGCCGCGAGCTCCAAATCATGTGTCGGATAATTCCTCTCGTGATTTTTGGGCTGTCTTGAAGCAAACGCTATGACTTTACCACGTTGCATCAACACACACCCCAAACCAACCCTTGAAGCATCACAATAAACCACAAATCCCTTTGAACCTTCTGTCAAGGTCAACATTAGTTCCGAAGTCAATCTCGACTTTAATTCCTGAAAACTCTTTTCACATGCATCGGACCACTGAAACTTAACTGCTTTATGTGTCAACTTAGTCAATAAGGAGGCGAGAGTAGAGAATCCCTCCACGAACCTCTGATAATACCCAACTAGACCCAAGAAACTGCGAATCTCTATCGGGGTCGTTGGCCTAGGACAATCCTTTACCGCTACAATCTTTTGGGAATCAACCCAAATCCATTCCCTGGAAAAAACATGGCTAAATAAGGTGACTGATTCTAGCCAAAACTCACATTTTGAAAACTTTGCATACAATTGGTGCTGATTAAGAGTCTGCATAACTGCCCTGAGGTGATTAGCATGATCCTCTTGACTCTACGAATAAACAAGAATATCGTCAATGAAGACAATCACAAAGGAGTAGCGAAACGATTTGAAAACCCGATTCATAAGGTCCATAAAAGCTGCTGGGCATTGGTTAGCCCAAAAGATATTATAGAAATTCAAAGTGCCCATATCGAGTCCTGAAGGAAGTCTTAGGAATATCATGCTCCCCTAATTTTTAACTGATGATACCCAGACCGCAAATCAATCTTTGAGAAGAACTTAGCACTTTGCAACTGGTCGAACAAATCATATATTCGAGGCAATGGATACTTATTCTTATTGGTGACTTTGTTGAGCTACCGATAATCAATACACATCCGAAGCGATCCATCTTTATTTCTGACAAAAAGAACCGGTACACCCCAAGGCAACACACTTGGCCGAATGAAACCTTTTTCTAATAGATCTTTCAATTGTTCCTTCAACTCCTTTAATTCTTCTGGCACCATCCTGTAATGTGGAATAGATATTGGTTGTGTATCTGGAAATACATCAATCCCGAAATCAATCTCCCTATCTGGTGGAATCCCAGGAAGCTCGTCCAGAAACACTTCAAGAAACTAGTTCACAACCGGCACAGACTCGGGGGCAGGAACCTATGAGGTGGCGTCCGCAACTCGAACCAAATTATAGATGCACCCTTTATTGATCATCTTTGAGGCCTTAAAGTAGGAAATGAATCTACCTCTTGGCACAACATTATTCCCCTCCCACTTGATAACTGATTCATTAGGAAACTTGAGCCTTATAATTCTTGTTCGGCAGTCGAGTTTAGCAAAGCACGAATAGATCCAATCCATCAACATAATTACATCAAAATTTACCATTCATAACTCAATAAGATCGGTCGTGGTATCCCGACCACGCACCATGACAACACAATTTCTATAGACTCGTACGACCGCAATAGAATCGCCAATCGGAGTTGACACAGAGAACGGCTTGTGAAGCTGTTTGGGTTCTATCCCAAAGCTTGAAGCAATAAATGGAGTAACACATCACAAAGAAGACCCCGGATCAATAAGAGCATAAAAATCATGTGACTGAATAGTCAGAATACATGTGACCACATCTGGGGAAGCCTCCACATTCTGGAGACCACTCAAAGCATAGAGCTGGCTGGGTCCCCCTCGACCTCGCGCTCCACCCCTAAATGTATTGCGCCCTACTAGAGTTGAAGGGCGTGCCGAAGATGTAGCGGCTGAAGAGCTGGATGGCTGAGCATTACCCCTACCCGCGCCTGACTGGGTGCACGGTAGTCTCGCTGGATATGGCCTCTCTCTCTACATCTATAGGATACCGGAATATCAAAGAAACAAGGCTCAGTATGAAATCTCCCACACTTAGGGAATAGGATCCTCCGCTGTTGCTGGAACCTCCCACCGGGACGACCCGACTAATGGAACCTCCTGCTATCTGAACCAGGTCTAAAATGACCTCCCTTCTGATAACTGTGCCTTGATGGCAGCGCACTGGCTGAGGACTGAGCATATGACTGAGATGGACTTGATGATCATGACTCGAGAGAGAGTATCAGGTGCTACCTTCGAGTAGGTTGTTGATATCACTCGCGATATTGAGTTGATTCGCCACCATGAGCGGGTAGAGAGGGAGGCTAAGAGGCCTCACGGATCGGGTTGTTCTAGTGGTGCCCCTTTCAGAGGGAAGTTACAGCATGGTAGAGGTTGTTCATTCAGGCCTCCTCGGTCGGGCCGCCTAGCCTATAGTGGTGCATCTTACGGACATGGTCCTCGCGATTCTCAGCCAAGCCATTCTTCTTTTGGTGCCCTTCCAGCCCAGAGCACAGCTCAAGCACCATTAGTTCAAGGTTCTTCTATGCATGTAGTGGCCATTCTGGTGCTAGGGGTTCTTTTCATCCCCGTCTCCAGCTCTAGGTAGTTGTTATGAGTGTGGATAGTGCGGCATATGAGGAGGTAGTGTCCTCATCTTCTTGGAGGCTTATCTCAGCCGAGGATCCAGCCTTCGACTTCAGCTCCAGTTATTTCACCACCCACCCAGGCAGCCAGGGGTGGTAGTCAGTCAGCTAGAGGCCGCCCTAGAAGGATATGTTGAGCAGATGGAGGTCAGTCCCGTATGTATGCCTTTCTATCCATACCAGATGCTATGGCCTCCGATGCAGTGATCGCAGGTATTGTCTCAGTCTGTCACCGAGAAGCTTTGGCTTTATTTGACCCTGGGTCTATATATTCCTATGTTTCTTCATATTTTGCCCATTTTCTGGATATGCCCCGTGAGTCTTTAGTTACATCTGTTCATTGTCGACTCCAGTGGGCAATACTGTTGTTGTGGACTGTGTGTGTTGGTCGTGTGTGATATCTATTGGGGGTCTGGAGACCCGAGTTGTTACTCAGCATGGTCGATTTTGATGTGATATTAGGCATGGACTGGTTATCTCCGTGTCATGCTATTCTTGATTTTCTCGCTAAGATCGTGACCTTAGCCATGCCAGGGTTTTTGAGGGTTGAGTGGAGAAGTTCTTCTGATTATGTGCCTAGCAAGGTGATTTCCTACCTGAAGGCTCTGCGTATGGTTGAGAAAGGGTGTTTATCGTATCTGGCTTTTTTGAGGGATGTCAGTGGTGAGACTCCCACTATTGATTCGGTTCCCGTGGTCCGTAACTTTCCAAACGTGTTTCCTGCAAACCTGCCAGGCTTGCCACCCGGCAGGGACATTGATTTTGGTTCTGACCTGGTGCCAGGCACTCAGCCTATTTCTATTCCAACTTATCGTATGGCACCAGTGGAGCTAAATGAATTAAATGAGCAGCTTCAGGAACTCCTAGATAAGTGGTTCATTCGGCCTAGCGTGTAACCTTGCGGTGCACCGGTGTTGTTTGTAAAGAAGAAGTATGGTTCTATGCGTATGTATATTGATTATCGGTAGCTGAACAGGGTTACGGCGAAGAACCGGTATCCCCTACCTCATATGGATGACTTGTTTGATCAGTTGCAGGGTGCCAAGTTATTTTCCAAGATTGACTTGCGTTCTGGCTATCATCAGTTTAAGATTCGGGGGCCAAACATCCCAAAGACTGCTTTCAGGACTAGATATGGTCATTATGAGTTTCTAGTTATGTCTGTCAGGCTAACCAATGCCCCAACATCCTTTATGCACTTGATGCACAGTGTATTCCAGCCATATATGGATTCTTTCATCATCATGTTTATTGACGATATCTTGGTGTATTCCCGATCTCGGGAGGATCATGAGCAGCATTTGAGAGTTGTGCTTCAAACCTTGAGAGAGAAGAGATTGTATGCAAAATTTTCGAAGTGTGAGTTCTGGCTTGATTCAGTAGCATTCTTTGTGCATGTGTGATGNTTTGGGACTACGGGACGTTATCCCGGGAGATCCCCCTGCATATTTACTTTGGGACTATGGGACGTTATCCCGGGAGATGTGATGCGAGGCTAGAATTCATAGTTTAATATGTAATATACCTTACATTTGAGGTGCGTTAATGATAAAAAATACAATTTTTATGCACTTAATGGAGTTTATTTCATGTGTAGGTGAATTGGAGATGGAAACAGAGCTAAAGGGATGCAAATACGTCGAAAATACGCAAAAGGAGACACCCGGGCGATAGCCGGGCGTTTGCCCCCTAAAGCCTGACCCTACCTGGCGTTAGGGGGGGGCTTACCCCATAAGTCCAGGCAGCCCCTGGCGTTAGGGGGGCGTTAGGGCCCAAACGCCAGGCCTGCCCTGGCCTTAGGGGTGCATTAGAGCCCAAACGCCCGGGGTCCCCAATTTCGTCCAAATCCATGTTTTGACGAGTTAAGTTTTTCCCGGTTGAAATAGAAGTCTCCCACATGGTAAGGGTTCGCCCTAAACATATAAATAGACACCAAACAACACAAATTAAGAAGGATTCGGAAGGATTTCGAAGTATTCAACAAGAAAACACCATAGAAGTGAAAAACATTGATTTCTACATCTAGTATTCATTACTTTGTATTTCAATTATGCAATTTATTTTAGTTTTGATTCTCAATAACATGAGTAGCTAAATTCTTTAGTCTAGGGTTTTGGTAGAAGCCGTTGGGGATGAATTCATTGTGATATTAATATATTTTGGGTCATTAATCTCTTTTTGTTCAACTACGTCCTCATTATAGTTGATTGAAAGGGCCCTTGATTAACTATTCCTATTTATTATGTATCTACTTGAGAGTGTGTGAATGTTTAGGTAGTTGCTTGAACAACACCACTCCCGGAGTGTAGACGAAAGTCGTAACCCAGGGTTTAGAGGTTAGATTAGAGATAACGATACCTCAGGTGCAATCTAAAGTGAACTGTATTGCAATCTAGCTAGCGTAACTTGAGAGAGTGCGTTTAGTAAATTATCATAATTACTTGAGAGAGATTTATG
>ML399385.1:48610-64335 GCA_005239525.1 Nicotiana knightiana | reverse complement strand
AACCGGAATAATCATGGGGATGATGTGGTAGACCCAGTCGCTCAAATAGGGGCAGAAGCTCCTTTATATGACTGGGCACAACCCACAGCTGAGAATTTGGCCACATCGATACTGATTCCTCAGATACAGGCCGAGTCCTTTCAGATTACAAATAATATGCTGCACCTATTGCAGAACAAACGGCTATTCTCAGGGTCGTACATTGAAGACTCGCAACAGCATTTAAAGAACTTCCTATCAATTTGCAAAACTCAAAGGCAGCCAAACGTCACTCAGGAGGTAATAAAACTGTTGTTGTTTCCATTCTCAGTGACTGGTGCTGCCCAGACTTGACATAACTCACTCCCCATCAACTCCATTACTACATGGGAGGAGTTAGTCAAGCAGTTCATGAACAAGTTTCATCCACCCAACAAAACTGCTCAACAAATTGATGAAATCTTGAGCTTTAGACAGAAACCAGTTGAAACACTACAAGAGACATGTGAGAGATTTAAGAGCATGCTGGTTATCTGTTNAGCAAATCGTGGAGAGAGAGTCAAATCTTACTTGATAAAATGGCACAAAATTCAGGATGGACAACAAGGAATTCACCAATTACTCCTGTAGTTCATTCAGTGCCATTCGATCCATCTAACACCATTGCAGAGAACGTGGCCACCTTGGTAATGCAAATGAGTATACTTACAAAGAGGGTGGAAGAATCAGGACAGAAAAAGTAGGTGCACATCGTTGACACAACCAATGAGGGCTTGTGCACATCTTACATTAGTCAACCACTTGGTAATTATTGGAATACAGAAAGCCATCACCCTCCTTACCAAGAAAATATGACATATGTGTCAAATTATGGAAGCCAGAGACAAGGGGGGCAGAATTGGGGTCAGCAAGTCCAACCATATAGGCCACCTCACCAACAGCAAAACAATGGAAATATGGGTGTCAGGGGACCGCAAGGTAATGCAGCAACATTTCAGAGGCCACAGGGTTATAATCATCAGAATCAGCAACAATCTTACTACCCTCCTCAGCAACAACAAGGGGGAAGGCAAGAAGATGGGTTTGCCAGGTTAGAAGCTATGATGCAGCAGGTAATTGGGTCAAATGCAAAAATCAGTGAGAGAGTAGATGTTCATGATGCAGCTATAAAAAATATTGAAGTACAGTTAGGGCAGATACCTATGGCAGTGAACAATCGACCTCCTGGAACATTACCTGCAAATACTCAGATAAATCCTATTGACTAGGTTCCAAGGCAGCTGATGGCAGTGACTCTTCGCAGTGGCAGAGAATTAAATGTGGATCTGGAAAGAGCTCATGAAAGTAGGCAAACCGAAACATTAACACCCATGCATGTTGAATTTGATGATTCATCAACCTTGACTAAGGCAACAGTGCAACCTAGTGAAGAAGAACTCAGTGTACAGAATGAGAATGAAAAAGAAGTGGAGATGACTCAAAAGTTGGTACTTGAGGTGGTGGCTGAGAAAGAAAAGTCCCAAATCACTGGAAAAAAGAGACCACCAGCTCCATTCCCACAGAGGCTGGCTAAATACCAAAAGGATGAACAGTACAAGAAGTTCATAGACATGTTCAAGCAGATACAGGTAAATATTCCATTGATTGATGCATTGAAAGAAATGCCTGGGTATGCTAAAATGATGAAAGAATTGATGTCCAGAAAAGTTGACTTCCAAGATCTAGCTACTGTCACCCTTGCCCAGACTTGTAGTGCAGTGGTGACACATCATATTGCTGAAAAGTTGTCTGACCCAGGGAGTTTTATAATTATCTGCAGCATTGGCAACTTGACTTTAACCAAAGCTCTATGTGATTTAGGGGCTAGCATTAATCTGATGCCGCTGGCCATCTATAAAAGACTGGGAATTGGTAAAGCCAGGCCCACATCCATGCTGCTGCAACTTACTGATAGGACGGTAAAGAGACCGTCGGGTATTCTGGATGATGTCTTGGTGCAAGTGGGAAAGTTTGTATTTCCTGTTGATTTTATGATATTAGACTGCAAGGTAGGTGAGGAAATTCACATAATGTTGGGAAGGCCATTTTTGGCCACAAGCAGAGCTCTTATTGATTGTGAGACTGGTGAACGGAAGATGAGGCTTAACAATGAAGAAATCACTTTCAACGTTCATAAATCTATGAGGAAACCCAGTGAGTTCACCAACTGCTCTCTGATTGATGTTGTGAATGTGCTACCAGAAAAAGATGATGCTTTCCTGTCTGTTGGGATAGGATGAATATTTCATGAATATGGATGATATGAATGGTGAAGAACTAGCAGAATGGGTGTTAGGACTTGAGGAAAAAGATGTATGGAAACATGCTCTCGAATTTGATTCATTACATTTAGAGAAAAGTGAGAACCTACAGGACAAGCCATCTAGTGAAGCACCACCAATGTTAGAACTGAAATCGGAGGATGTTGATGTGGTAGATAAGATATNTTGTGTTTGGGTAATGATATGCAAATAGAGTTATCCGAACCACCTGATGAGTTGAGGGATAAAGAACAAGATGCCTACATTATTGAGTTCTTCTTGCCAGAGAGTAAGGAGTAAACATTTTGTCGAAAGGCCAAGAAACACGGATTATTAAAGGGCTTTATTGGGCAAGGAAAATTTGTTCCACCACCCCATGAGCATGATCGTAGAGCATAATCAAAAGTGGGGATTCAATTCAAAAGTTCAAAGTGGAGGCATAAAGTAATTAAAGCATGTGCTCAAAGGAGCATGAAAGTGAGGGGATGTCGACACTAGTGGACCAGGGAGTTTCTTACACTTTCCTTTTATTTCCTGTTTTATTCATATGTGATGCACTGAGGACATTGCATGATTTAAGTATGGGGTGTTGTACATAATTGTTGTGATTTGTTGTGTGCATTCTTATTAGTAGTTTTAGTTTTTCCTGTTGATAAGTTTTTTTTTTTAAAATAAGTGTTTATTTTTTTTTAGAAATATGTGGACTCTTCCTTACAATGGATCTCCTAGACAGTTTTCTTGAAGGAAATGAGCCTAAAGAAATAACAACAAGATTTTTTTTAGGTAGTGTAGTAATTCCCCCTTGGTTTTTTTTGGACCACGGTTCTTTTCCAAAGGTTTTCAGTTGAACCGGGTGTAGGTAGTTTTTAATGTTTAGGAGTAGAAATCATATGGTTAAGGGCATAATAGGAGCAATATCTCGAAACATGTTAATGCCTTGAGAATAGTCAATACTTTGGTTGTGACGCTTAGGCTCAATTTTCGACTCTAGAATAAATACCTTAAATCATGGATTCTTAAGATTTGCTTAACTGCTTTGACTGGAGTGTCGTGATAAATCAAATCCTGAGTGAGTTATGTGCCATGTGTGTGTGAGATTTGAATGTTATTCTGTGCATTGCATCTGATGTCTAGAACTTACCCCGTGTGTGTGCGAAGTGAAATAGAAGTTTATTCAGTCTTGGAAGTGATATAGGAATTTCGTTCTTGAGCCAATTATCTATATTTTACCCACCTATTTGTGTTGTATCGTCGTTAACCCCGTTGAGCCTAAAATCCTGTTTCTTTGGCAACCACATTACAAGCCATATTCCCTTTTGTTTGAATCGATCTTATATTTGAACCTTGTCACCTCTCGTAAGCACTGGAAATGTATGAAATATGAAACAGTTAAAGTGTGGGGTGGTAGGTTGGTTTGTGAGGGGAATAATTGAAATAAGGAGAAAGGTGCACATTTGAAAAAATAATAAGAGTCACTTGAAAAAGAAGAAAAGGAAGAAAAAGAAGAAAAAGAAAAAGAAATAAATGAACAATGCTGTTGTGTTGAAAGAAAAATATATGTGCTGACTCTTAACGTAATAGTTCCTAAAGAAATGTGGGGTAATAACATCATTGTGAATGTGGAATTTGGCTATATTGAGTTTGAGGTTGAACGGTAAAGTTATGTATTAAAGTGCTTAGGGAGGTGTAGTCACTCTTATATCCAAATGTATCCTACCCGTCCCGCAGCTTACATTACAACCGAATAAAGTCCTACTTGATCCTAGACTGAATGAGCTCGATTAGTAGAGTATTACACTACGGGCAAACCTATGGTACGTCTTGTGTGGAACATGAATGTTTATTTCTGAGAGCGAGTGAATTATTTCGATTTTGAGTTCCTAATTGTTCTTAAATTTTATTGTGTGAGGAACTAGCTTTTTGATTTGGTGAGGGCACATGATACATGACGGAAAGGTAATGTTGTTGACCTCTAAGTTAGAATAGTTAGTGAATTGTGAATAAAGCATGGTATATGTGAGTCGATTATTGAGGCGAGGATGTCACGCCTTTGTGCTTTANGAGCTAAAGGGATGCAAATACGTCGAAAATACGCAAAAGGAGACACCCGGGCGATAGCCGGGCGTTTGCCCCCTAAAGCCTGACCCTACCTGGCGTTAGGGGGGCGTTTACCACATACGGCCAGGCAGCCCCTGGCATTAGGGGGCGTTAGGGCCCAAACGTCAGGTCTGCCCTGGCCTTAGGGGTGCGTTAGAGCCCAAACGCCCGGGGTCCCCAGTTTCGGCCAAATCCGAGTTTTGACGAGTTAAGTGTTTCCCGGTTGAAATAGAAGTCTCCCACATGGTTAGGGTTCACCCTAAACATATAAATAGACACCAAACAACACAACTTAAGGAGGACGGAGAAGATTCAGAAGGATTTCGAAGTATTCAACAAGAAAACACCATAGAAGTGAAAAAAATTGATTTCTACATCTAGTATTCATTACTTTGTATTTCAATTATGCAATTTATTTTAGTTTTGATTCTCAATAACATGAGTAGCTAAATTCTTTAGTCTAGGGTTTTGGTAGAACCCGTTGGGGATGAATTCATTGTGATATTAATATATTTTGGTTGATTAATCTCTTTTTGTTCAACTACGTTCTTATTATAGTTGATTGAAAGGGCCCTTGATTAACTATTCCTATTTATTATGTATCTACTTGAGAGAGAGTGCATATTTAGGTAGTTGCTTGAACAACACAACTCCCGGAGTATAGACGAAAGTTATAACCGAGGGTTTATAGGTTAGATTAGAGATAACGATACCTCGGGTGCAATCTAAAGTGAACTATATTGCGATGTAGCTAGCGTAACTTGAGAGAGTGCGTTTAGTAAATTATCATAATTTCTTGAGAGAGATTTATGATAGTTAGAGCGTTCATGATTGACAGAGATAGCCAATTAAACTATAAGAAATATCCAAGGAAGAATTCACCAACGGGGGAAACCATAACCTTAGACCCTTTATTATCATTGTTACATTAAATTGTTAGTTAATTGCTAGTTTATTATTATTGATTGTAGAATTAGTTAAACATCACCAAATTGATATTCAAAGTCTTGAGAAACTTGATTTAGCAACAGTTAAGTATTTTATAGACTCAATTGATACGTAAATTCCCTGTGGGATCGACTCTGGGTGTAATACCCCGGATTATATTTGCAACGCCCGCTTAGTCTTCTACAAGACATAGTTGAGCGTGATCAACGTGCTGTCGAGTGAGGGTATTCAGGTTGGTCCAAAGAAGGTATAGGCGGTGCAGAGCTGGCCTAGACCGGCATCAGCTACCGAGATTCGTAGTTTCCTTGGTTTGGCAGGGTACTATCGCCATTTTGTAGAGGGATTTTCATCTATTGCAGCACCCATGACCAAACAGACCCAGAAGGATGCTCAGTTCAGGTGGATTGAGGAGTGTAAGGAGAGCTTTGGAAGCTCAAGTAATCTTTTACTATAGCTCCGGTGTTGGTTTTGCCTACAGGTTCGGGTTCTTATACATTTTACTATGATGCCTCGAGAGTTGGCCTTGGAGCATTTTTTATGCAGGATGGTGGGGTGATTGCCTACGCGTCCCGATAGTTGAAGGTGCACGAGAAGAATTATCCAGTGCACGATCTTCAGCTAGCAGCTATTGTCCACGCCTTGAATATTTGGCGTCATTATTTATATGGAGTGCATTGTGACATTTTCACTGATCACCGTAGTTTACAGCATCTGCTTAAGCAGAATAATTTGAATTTGCATTAGAGGATTATGACCTCACTATTTTATATCATCCGAAGAAGGCCAATGTAGTGGCCGATGCCCTGAGTCACATGGCAGAGAGTTTAGGGAGTCTACCCTACCTTTCAGTAGCAGAGCAACCATTAGCACTTGATGTTCAGCTTTAGCAGGTCAGTTGGTGAGATTGGATCTATCTGAGCCTCCACGGGTATTGGCTTGTATAGCCTCCAGATCTTCTCTTTATGATCAATTAGAGCACGCCAGTATGATGACCCACACTTGCTCGTTCTTCAGGACACGGTCCGTCGCGGTGATGATAGGGATGTGGTTATTGGTGATAACGGGGTCATAAGGATGCAGGGCCGGATGTGCGTGCTCAATATGGATGACCTTCGAGATTTTATTCTAGTTTAGGCCCATAGTTCGTGGTATTCCATTCATCCGGGTGCCGCAAAGATGTATCAGGATCTAAGGCAGCATTATTGGTGGAGGTGGATGAATAGCGATATTGTGGAGTTCGAGGATCGGTGTCTCACCTATCAGCAGGTCAAGCATGAGCACCAGAGACTAAGTGGATTGCTTCAGATATTAGATATTTCAGAGTGGAAGTGGGAACGGATCACCATGGACTTCTTAGTTAGGCTCCCACGGACATCGAGGAGGTTTGATGCTATATGGGTTATTGTGGATCAGCTGACTATGTCCATGCACTTCATTCTTATTGGTACTATTTATTCTTCGGAGCATTTAGCTGAGATTTATATCAGGGAGATTTTCTGATTGCATGGGGTTCCAGTTTCTATCATTTCTGACACAGGTACTTAGTTCACATCTCAGTTCTGGAGGGCCGTGCAGAGGGAGCTAGGTACTCAGATTGAGTTGAGCACAACATTTCATCCTCATATCGACGGGTCGTCGGAGCTTACTATTAAGATTTTGGAGAATATGTTGCGTTCCTGTGTCATTGATTTTGGGGGTTCATGGGACCAGTTTCTGCCACTCGCAGAGTTTGCTTATAATAATAGTTATCAGTCGAGTATCCAGATGGATCCGTATGAGGCTTTATATGGTAGGAGGTGAAGATCTTCAGTTGGGTGGTTTGAGCCGGGCGAGGCGAGGCTATTGGGTACAGACTTGGTTCAGGATGCATTGGGGAAGGTGATGTTGATTTAGGAGCAGCTTCGCCCGGCGCAGTCTAGGCAGAAGAGTTATGCGGACCGGAAGGTCCGGGATGTGTCTTACATGGTTGGGGAGAAAGTGCTGCTGAAGGTGTCACCCATGAAGGGTGTTATGAGGTTCGGAAAGAGGGGAATCTAAGTCCCAAGTTCATTAGGCCTTTTGAGGTGCTTCAGAGGATTGGGAGGTGGCTTATAGGTTTGTCATGCCTCCCATCTTATCGTGTATTCATCCGGTGTTCCATGTTTCAATTCTCCAGAAGTATGTTGGTGACCCATCTCATGTTTTGGACTTCAGCATGGTTCAGCTCGAGGGTGATATGTCATATGAGGTAGAGCCAATGGCTATTTTGTGTCGTCAGGTCAGAAAGTTGAGGTCTAAGGATATAGCTTCAGTGAAGGTTCAGTGGAGAGGACTGACGGCGGAGGATGCCACCGGGGAGACCGAGCAGGAGATGTAGAGAAGATATCCTCACTTATTCGAGACTCTAGGCATGTTTCTAAACCCGTTCAAGGATGAACTTTTGTTTAAGAGGGGGGGATGTAACAACCCGGCCTTTCGTTCCATGAGATTAGCCCAATTTCCCCCGTTTCTGTTTTATCATATGCTGCTTAGCCTATTTATGTTGTGTTGGGTCGGTTTGTTTGGGTTCGGAGTGTCTTGGGAATGAAGTTTTTATGTCTGGTGTAGAATTAGGCTTGAATTGGCGAAAGTTAGTTTTTGGTGATTTCCGATCGACAGTGGAAAATACGCTATAGGGGTCGAAATGAAATTTTGATGTTGGAGCACGTTCATAATGACATTTTGGATATGTGTGCAACTTTTCAGGTCAATCAGTTGTGGTTTGGTTGGTTTCGGCATAATTGGCGAAATTTAGAAGTTTGAAAGCTCATAAGCTTGAATTTGATGTAATTTTGGTGTTTTGTGTTGGTTTTGGTGTTTCAAAGGCTCGATTAAGTTTGAATGATGCTATGGGGTGTGTTGCTATGTTTGGTTGGGGCCCCGAGGGACTCGGGATTGATTTCAGATGGTTAACGGAGGGTTGGACTTAGGAAATTGCAACAAAATAGCTGTTGGTGTCAATTTACTGGTGTGGCCATACCTGCGGAGGGGGAGCCATAGGTGCGATGGCCAAAAGTGCGAAGATCATTGCGGAGGCGCGAGATGAGGCCAGGCTAGAAGGGTCCGCAGGTGCGAAGCATGGCCCGCAACTGCAAAGCCGCAGGTACGGGTGAGGCATCACAAGTATGATGTTTGGACTGTTAGTGGGATTTCGTAGGTGCGTACCTTGGAACGCAGGTGCGGGTCCGCAGGTGCGAAAAATGGTCTGCAGGTGCAGATTAACTGGACAGAAAATATAAATAGGTGCCTCCGCGAAATTTTGTGCATTTCATCTATTGTTTCATGCGGTTTGAGCTGGTTTGAGAGAAAATTGAAGGAGAAATTTGAGGGTCTTCAGTGGAGGTAAGTTTCCCGGATTAAAAACTCGTTTCTATGCTATATCGTGTTGGATTAGGCTTGAAAATTGAGGAATTTTAAGTAGAAAAGTTGGGGAAAATGGGAGGAAGTGTGGAAAATTCCTTTGGTGATTTGAGTGGGAAATTGTGGTCTGATTGTGGTGTTCTTGGTATATAATGAATCGTGAGAGTTCACAATGTTCTATCAGGATAGTGGTAGAATAGTGTAAAAGTACCTCTGAAGGTCTAAACAGGTCGGCACAAGGCCCCAATACCGGGATATTTGATATTTTTTTGGTAAATGAGGTGACACACATGCTAGGTGACGAGCGTGGGGGTGTGCACCGATAAGGATTGTGACCTAGTTCGTCCCGTAGCGACTATTAAGCCGCGTATTTGATTTGAACCTTATGATATCCTGCATTTTAGAAATTTATACTTGTGTATGGGCTGTGAGCCATGATTGGGGCCTTGTGCCGACTTGTTTACACCCTCAGGGGTATTTTCATGATTGGGGCCTTGTGTCGACCTTTTTAGACCCTCAGAGGTACTTTTACACTATTCTACCACTATCCTGATAGAACAATTGTGAACTCAGTCATATTTCTGTTGGTCCCAAACGCACACTCAAGTATACGTGGTCGACAAGTAATATAGGATTGTAAGTCCAGATATCGTACCCACAGGGACTTGTGATTAACTATCAACTAAATTAAACCCAAACAATTAATCTATTCAAGCGAACACTAAAGTATGAATATTTAACTAAAATTAATCTAGAATAGTAAACTATGAAATTAACGAAATAATTGGCCAGATTTTAGATACGAATTTAGATCCGGTATTCTAGAGTTATGGGTTAGCTAACAATCCTGTTAAGTTTTCCACTTAAATCGTCTAATTAATTTATCTGGTTTATTGATTGACGAGGTTAATATTGCTCGTAGCCTTCTCCCGAAGTACAACTCACCTATTCAAGCTAACCTAACGCCTATATTCCTATAAATTAGGATTAAAAAGAGCGCATTAATAATTTACGTATAATAACCAAGCAAGGTGATTAGGTATATTCCTATCCTAACCGCAAATCCGCTCCCCTGAAGGGTTAAGATCTTGCTCTAACCAATCTTATATGCAATCTAGAATTCCCGCTCCTGAATTCAATCGTAGATTCATAGATAGTATTCAATTGTTGATCAAGCAATCAAATAATTAAGCGAAAGATTGAATAAATAAACCAATATGACCAAATAATAAGAACAATTCAAGCTTCAAACTACAACGTTCATGTAGCACCCAAAACTCTAGAACTAATAAACTATGAAATTAAAGGAAGAGAAGACAAGAAAAACTAGGTAGAAGCCTCCTTCAAGCGCGGTGTGTGTTCCTCCACATCAAATCCCCCCTCAAAGTTGTGTTTTGGGTCTATTTATATGTTTGGGACAAACCCTAAACGTGTAGAAGACTTCTATTCAAACCGGGAAACACTTAAAACCTTCAAAACTCGGATTTGATCGGACCAGGGACCAGGCTTTATGGCCCAAACGCCGGGATAAAGCCTGGCCAGGCCTGGCGTTAGGGCTCTAACGCCCCCCAAATTCCTAGTCATGCCAGGCTTTATAGCCCAAACGCCCGGCTATAGCCTGGTATGACCAGGCTTTATAGCTCAAACGCCCGGCTATAGCCCGGGTCACTCCTTTTCGACTCTTGAGCGTATTTTTGACGTTTATGCATCCAATTATCTCGGCTTCCATCTCCAATTCACCTACACATGAAATAGACACCATTATGCACATATGACGTGTATTTTTATCATTAACGCACATAAAATGTAAGGCACATAATGCTTTATACCATGAATTATAGCTACACATCAATACCCCACACTTATACTCTTGCTCGTCCTCGAGCAATGGGACAATCTACTACCCTTCAACACGTACACATTTCATTATCGAGGAGTATTTTACTTTTCGCTCACACACCTTACCCCTTAACTATGATCGATACTGGCAATCAAGTATGAACATAAAAAATTTCACATGCTTTCCTTTCTTTAAACATGCCCAAGTATAACAATTTAATCAATCATACCAACAACCTAATTGCAACCACCCAACCTCAAGAGTCAACTNAAAATTTCACATTCTTTCCCTTCTTTAAACATGCCCAAGTATAACAATTTAATCAATCATACCAACAACCTAATTGCAACCACCCAACCTCAAGAGTCAACTTGCAACCACTAAGCCCTCTCACTTCATCCACCTACCCAACAAGAAAGTTTACAACATTACCAATCGTTCATGAGATCATGTGCCCTCACCAACAACAAAAGAGTGAATATAACTCGTCCACACATTCAAATATGCTTTTGAACATAATTTAAGGACATCACACAATTGAACAAATTCCCTCACTCTCACAAAGAATTCATATGCATCCAGTGGTCGTATCATAAGCTTGCCCGTAGTGTAGATCTCTACTAATTCAAGTTAACCAAATCTAGGATCAATTAGGACTTTTAAGGTTGTAATGTAGGCTAAAGGACGGGCATGATATATTTAGGAATAGTGACTAATCCTCCTAAGCACTTTAATACACTACCTTCACACATCAACACATATTCTTCTCAACTAATACCCTTTCCACAATTCATATTCAACATAGGCCTTTTCAATTAAGCACTTCTATATTTTCACTACCACAAATTAATAAAAATTGGAGGTGTGTATCTTTTTTGTACATACTTTTACTATCATTTTCTTTCTTTCTTTCCTACACACACTCCATACATGAAGATTCAATGGCTAGTGACTTTTGAATACAATTTTTAGTGCACTAACAGGCCCTTACATGGCTCCACTCAAAAGTTAATCCCCAATATATCACCATACTTCTTGTAGCGACTAAGTTCCTTAGGAGGAAAAGGTGCAAAACTCTCAACTTAAGAACAAAGTAGGGGTACGACTTGTAATGTGGGTACCAAAGAAAAGGTCTAAAGGCTCAAAGGGGCTAGCAATGGAAAATGTAATTCTTATGTGACAAGCACATCCATGATCAAGCAAGAAAAATGCCTACGTCATCTCCTACACTAGCATAACCTACAATTTTTCTTCGATTAACACACGGGGCAAGTTCTAGACTACACAGGATAGCATAGAAAATCACTAAACCTCACTCACACATTTCACATGATTCAATCACAACGGTTTTATTCAACTCTCAAGTCAAGCAAGCACACAAAATTGAGAGAATTAATCAATATTACACTGTGTAGCATACAAGTGGAGCAACTGAGCTAAGGTGTCACAACATAAGCTATTTATTTTTACTCGGGCATCACATGTCAAACCAAATATAAGGGAAAGCAGAATGTATGTCATAACCTAAATTGCCGGCATCAAACATGTCATATGGTATTTCTAAGTTACTCAGTTTCTTCCTAACTACCTATAAAAAAAATTTAAATACCCGGTTCAAGTTACACCCTTGGAAAAGAACCGGTGCCCAAAGAAAAACCAAGGCATACGACCTAACTATCCTAAAAAAAAATAAAAATATCTTTTTGGTGTTTTTTAAATCACACTTTATCCCTTAAGAAAATTTTACAACAGATCCATCGTTGGGAAACATCCGAGATTTTTCTAGAAAACAATAATTTTATACAATTACACCTCAGAAAGTAGTTTCCCCACCCCCACACTTATGTTATGCATAGTCCTTTATTCATGATCACAAAGAAAAGCATTAAAACAAGTGTGAGAAATACTCCCTGAGACCCCCTCGGTCCTAGCCCGAACATGATTCTCAATCTTTAGAGTCGAGATGACCCCATACTTAAGCTCAAACATGCCCCTCATTTTCAACTTTTGGGTACTCAAATTTCCCCTACTCTGCAAAATAAAAACAACACAAAACTGACAGTAAAAAAATAATGAAAAGATATACAGGCTGGGTTGCCTCCCAACAAGCGCCTTATTTATAGTCGTGTTACGACTCTTCTACTTCACCACTTTTTCTTCCACTTTGAGGATATGAATTGCGTCCCCGATTTTGCATCAATTTTTCTGTCACGTTCATGGGGTGGTGGTATAAAAATGAAGGAACCAAACCGTAGGTATCGCATCTTGCACTTCTTGGCCCTTAGGTGAGGGATGTCATTTTGTCTCCTTGGCATCACAAATTTCAAAATATAAACAGTTTTTTCCTCATCCATTCACTCCTCTATATGCTCGACTGGATCAATTCTCATGTTACCAACCAAACTCAATGTTGAAAAGTGTTTAGAATGAGGTCCAATACGCTCCAATTCAAAAACTGCATTATTTTTGACATCCTCTATTTTATACTCTTCATCAACCTTGACATCATTAATAATTTGGACGAATATTTTGATTTCCTCTTTCCGCTCCACAAGCTGGCCAGTATCCATAAATATTGATGGTAGGGCATCAGACACCTCAACCTTTTTATTCAATTGAGCCTGCAAGTCATGGATATCTGAGCCAAATTGGTATATCTCTTGCCTGAGCTCAATTCTTCCTTCTATCAGTTGCTCTGTCATATTTGAAAGACCACCACGAAGAAACTAATGAGATTTTATTTGTTGAGCTTGTTCCTCTAGCAATGATTGGCTCATTATATCTGCCTCTTCAAAATTATCTTCTAGTGGGAACTCGCTCTCTTCGTCGAGTTGATGTTCTTCTTGGAAATTGGCCATTAATTCATCCACTTTAGCCTGGAGTCTTTTGATAGCTAAGGCGTCAAGAACTTGTTGCTCGGCTTTCATGTTCTATTGCTCCGCTACTTGTCTCATCAAGTCATAATACGAGCCATGCTTTCCATATCCTCCACTTCCTTGCTCCTATCAAACTCATTAACATTATTAGAAACATTACAATAAAAGCTCTGAGAAGGATAATAAGAATTAGGACAACCATCCCAATGGCCACCTTGACAACCACACACATTACACCAATTCCAAACATTAGACTGAGATGGACAATATTGCCACATGTGTGGTCCTCCACAATACGGACAAGGATCATCACAATAAGAATAACCACTATTCGACCAATTATCATTCCAAGATGCCATGTCAAGAAAGATAATAAAATATTAAATTAAGATACAAATAAAAAAATAAAAAAATAAAAACTTAAATAGACAAAAGTAAAAATTCAATCTAGTAGAATAGTTAATTTCTAAGTACCCGGCAACAACGCCAAAAACTTGTTGGTCCCAAACGCACACGCAAGTATATGTGGTCGAAAAGTAATATAGGATTGTAAGTCCAGATATCATACCCATATGGACTTGTGATTAACTATCAACTAAATTAAACCCAAAAAATTAATCTATTCAAGCGAGCACTAAAGTATGAATATTTAACTAAAATTAATCTAGAATAGTAAACTATGAAATTAATGAAATAATTAGTGAGATTCTAGATACGAATTCATTGAGATCCGATATTCTAGAGCAATGGGTTAGCTAACAATCCTGTTGAGTTTTCCACTTAAATCGTCTAATTAATTTATCTGGTTTATTGATTGATGAGGTTGATATTGCTCGTAGCCTTCTCCCAAAGTACAACTCCCCTATTCAAGCTAACCTAACGCCTATATTCCTATGAAATTAGGATTAACAAGAACGCATTAATAATTCCCGTATAATAACCAAGCAAGGCGATTAGGTATATTCCTATCCTAACCACAAATCCGCTCCCCTGAAGGGTTAAGATCTTGCTCTACCCAATCTTATATGCAATCTAGAATTCCCTCTCCCGAGTTCAATCCTAGATTCGTAGATAGTATTCAATTGGTGATCAAGAAATCAAATAATTAAGCGCAAGATTGAATAAATAAACCAATATGATAAAATAATAATAACAATTCAAGCTTCAAACTACAACGTTCATGTAGCACCCAAAACTCTAGAACTAATAAACTATGAAATTAAAGGAAGAGAAGAGAAGAAAAATTAGCTAGAAGCCACCTTCAAGCGTGGTGTGTGTTCCTCCACGTCAAATCCCCCTCAAAGTTGTATTTTTGGGTCTATTTATATGTTTGGGACAAACCCTAAACGTGTAGGAGACTTATATTCAAATCGGGAAACACATAAAACCTTCAAAACTCGGATTTGACCGGACCAGGGACCAGGCTTTATAGCCCAAACGCCGGGATAAAGCTTGGTCAGGCCTGGCGTTAGGGCTCTAACGCCCCCCAAACGCCTGGTCATGCCAGGCTTTATAGACCAAACGCCGGCTATAGCCTGGTACGACCAGGCTTTACAGCTCAAACGCCCGGCTATAGCTCGGGTCACCCCTTTTCGACTCTTGAGCATATTTTTGACGTTTATGCATCAATTAGCTCGGCTTCCATCTCCAATTCACCTACATATGAAATAGACACCATTATTCACATACGACGTATATTTTTATCATTAACGCACATAAAATGTAAGGCACATAATTCTTTAAACCATGAATTATAGCTACACATCAGTTTCCTACTTGTTGTTATATTCACCGTTATCACACTGCTTTGAAAACTCTTAAAAATATTTTGGGCTGAGTCCCGTGAGTTGAGATGAATTTCCCAAGTGGCTTGTGAGGATGACTGAGTCAGGGCGAGAGTCGAGCATGAGAGGATAGTTATGGATCGGGCTGCACGCCGCATCAATATATATATGTGTTAGGCCGAGAGCCGAGTGTGTGAGGATAGTTATCGGTCGGGCTGCACGCCGTAACAATATATATGTTATATACTACATATGGGTCGGGCTGCACGCTGCAACAATATAGATTATATATATATATGGGTCGGGTTGCACGCCGCAACAATATATGTTATATATGGATCGGATTGCACGCTGCAACAGATATAGCGCTAAAGGAGCTCCTTCAGGAGTTTGTACACCCCCAGTGAGTGCAGTCGACTATTATATGGATCGGGTTGCACGCTGCAGCGTATGTTATAAGGATCTGGCTACACGCCGCAACATGTATGTATATATATATATATATATATATATATATATATAA
>ML399385.1:17677-48411 GCA_005239525.1 Nicotiana knightiana | reverse complement strand
AAAAAAATCATGAATTAATACTCGGAAACGTAAATTTCTTACTTGATTTACTTATTTCCACGGTCACTTACTCTATGGATTTACATGATTTATAAATGCTCGTCACTACACTCAAGTTTTTAGTTACTTTCACGTTACTCCCTGCACCTCTGTGTGCAAATCCAGGTACTGGACCATCTCACTAGTTGATTTCCGGACGAGCTTGGAGTTTTTCGAGGATTGAGGTAGTTGCTCAGCGTCCCCAGCTCACCTCCTTTCCTTCCCTCATATCATTGTTTCTTTTGGTCTTTTGTACCTCAGACTTTTGTTGTAGCAAGTCACTATATTGTACATTGTATTTACATTCTTAGATGCTCATGACAGTTGACTCCAGGTTTTGGGAAAATGTATAATTTGTTCGTCTCATTCTGCTATTTTAAAATCTACCAATTTTAGGGAAATTATGAAATATATATTGATAATCTGAAATGGTTGGCTAGCCTAGTTCCATGATAGTCGCCATCGTGGCCAGCTTAGTACTTGGGGTCGTGACAATGTTGTTATTAATTCATGATTTTTTTCAGGCCGCGAGCCTGATTGATTTATGTCACGAAGTGGCTTATTATGAGGTCGAGGGCCTGGTTGATTTATGCCACGAGGTGGCTTGTTATAGCGCTTGGATTGTAGGATTCCCTCTAGAGTCTATACACCCCGAGTGAGCACGGGAACCCTGAGTGAGTGATGTGCTATTGCCGAGAGGCTGTTCTTGATTCATGTTGTTGCCCGCGGGGCTGATTACGAGTGATTGTGAGATTTCCCCGAGGGGCTTGATACTTAGTGATGTTATGCCTGAGGTGCAGTTTAAGATACATGCTTTTGCCTGAAGGGCCATTTATGACTTTTATCACTTTTACTCTAAATTTCATTGAAACCTTATGAAACTGTTGGAAAATTATCTTCCGATGATTTTTACTGAAAAACCTTGTTTTAAGCGAGGTAATTTGATTTTTACACTGTTTTGAAGGCAAACTGTACTTACAGTGATTTCATGACATGGACTTATATGTTTCTTACTGCTCAATCTTTATTTACATTTATTACTTACTTAGTTGGCATACTCACATTACTCCCTGCACCTTCTGTGCTGATTCAGGTACTAGTCATGACTGAGAGTTGATTACTGTCCCAGAGATTTCACGGAGATTTGCGAGGTAGTTGCACGCGTCGCTGCCTTGCCCTTCTTTTCTTGCGATTGTAGTGTTTATGTTTCTTTCTAGACCTGTATTACCCTTAGATGCTCATGAATAGTGACTCCAGGATTTTGGGTTGTACTTACATTCGGTACATCATTGCTTGTTCTAAAAATGCTTAAACAAATTTTTTAGGATGTATCGGTTTAGAAATGATATAAATGAAAGATTCCTTATGTTTTGAATATTGATTTGGATGGCCTAGTTATCGCGATAGGCGCCGTCACGGCCGAGGTAGTGTTGGGGTCGTGACAATAAAAATGTCATATCAAGCTCTAAACATCAAATAGACACATCAAATACCAATTAGCACGAGGATTAATACAACTTTATGCCTTCATGTAAGATATACATGTTGAATTAATAAAGAATCACAATTCGAATATCAAGAATGTGTAAGCTTGGCACAATAAATGTGCCTGTCACAGAGTGGCACTCAATCATCATTTAGCACTCTCACGGTGCCTGGAGAGATACCCATGGATTCACACACATGCGCACACACACACTCAGAATTATATGGTTCCTAGAATATAGCCCCTCACTCAGCACATACGAAGTGTCTGCACTTACAGTACCAAAAGAAAATGAGTCATAACCTAAATCCGGAAGGGGGATCCTACCCTAAGCGCTGATTGGGTAAAAATTCAATGATCATAATAACACAACCTAAATGGCCTGGTGTTGTATTCCCCCCGTAAAAAAATTTCCTAAAACTCGGTGTTTCGTGGTGCCGAGGTAGGCATATGTGTTAATGATAGTAGAGAATATTCGCTCGCCGCGGTACGGATTTTTTTCTTGAACAGTGCGCTAGGGAGTTAGAGGAATATGTTTGGCAAAAAAGGGCATTTCTGCAGGCCGTTATGCGGCTGCAAAATCACTTTGCGGGCCGCAAAATAGCCACAGAGTGAGGCAGTCATTTACACAATTTTTGGATGTCATTTCGCGGCCAATTATGCAACCGCAATATGATTTTTCTGTATGCGCATTGATCGTAGAGCCAGTATGGAAATTTTTTGGAGGGAGGTTCTGCGGCGAATTATGTGGCCACAAAACAGGTCTACAGACCGCATAATGGCCGCAAAGTGGGGCAGACCAACCCAATTTCGGAGGGCCATTTCGCGCACCGTAGAAGAATTATGATGTCGCATATACGACCGCACATCCCATTTTGATGCTTCATTTTTGGGTTTTTATAACCCGACCCCCTTCTCATAAAACACTATTAGGGGTCATTTTAGAAAGATAAAACTACATTTTAGAGAGAGGGGAAGGTGTTATAGTGTGAGAGGAGGAATTCTAAGATATTGTCATCAATATTTGGACAAAACATTAAGATTTCACTAGAGTAACTCAGAAGGTATTCAACCAAAAAGTTAATGTTCTACATGCTAGCACTTAATTTTTAAATTTAACTAGAAATGGGTAATTAGTAAAATAATTCTTGGGTATAGGAGTTGTTTATTTTGCATGCAAGTGTTATCAAGGGGTGTGAGAGGATTGTTGAGATAAAAATTGTAAATAATGGGTTGTGGGATGATGGAAACCTCCATAAAAGGACCTTGAGACCTTAATGTACACCTAGTGCTTGTTAAAATACTCAAATGAGCTAGAACCATGATCATCTTCCTAATTTTGGCTCGATTTGTCATATTTCTAAAATAGATCGAAGTTGATAAGAGTTCCGAACATTTTATAGTTTAAAGAAGCTCAAGTGAGGTATGTTAGCTAAAATCATCTCTTAAAAGTTGAACCCCACAATATCCTTGCAATTCTCGAGTTTCTCATACTGAATCGATTACCCTGGATAAGCTGATGTCAAAAGACATATGTAATCAATATGTAATTCAAATGCTCTTGTTATGTTGTACTACTATTTGATAATGTATTCAAAGTATGGATTGCATATCTAAATGTCTTGACTTCAAGTTGTGTTTCAAATGAAAGCTAATCAAAAATTGTGTAAGAAATCGTAATGTTCCTAAGACTCCCACTTGCTCAAACGTGTGCTTAAATTTATTGAATAGAAATGCCTTGTTATTGGAAAATCCATGGTGATAGTTGAAATTAAAAAGGTGTGCATGAAATACGAAACATGAAATACGAGTCACATAATGCAAAATGTGAAATATGAAACACGACCAATGTGCCAAGAGAAATAATACAATTGTGACCACTAGTGCCAATGAGATGAAGAGATGTGGAAGGAATATGAAATGGGATGATTGATAGAAAAGGGTTATGTCTCACATGAGACAGCCTAGCTCATTGGGTCGTGATCGGACGTCAACCCAAACATATGGTGGTGAATTTGTTAGAAATTGTAATTCAAATTGTGATTTGGTTGATGTCTCGTATAAGACGGCCAAGACGATCGGGTCGTGATCGGACGCCATGTTGCACACATGGTGATGACTGTGTTGGAAACCGTAATAAAAATTATAAACATTGGTATATCGTTACCAAAGATTTCTCAACTTAAAATTTGGAAATTTGATTTAAAACTTATCTTATCTCTAATGTGATATTTGGTAATTGTTTGAGGCTTTAACTGATATTATGATTGTCCTTATTTGCATTATTGCTCATTTCTTTGAGAGAGTGTTTAGCCATATATACTAGTACTATTCGATAATACTAATGTCCTTTTTATCGGGGACGCTGCATCTTTAATGGATGCAAGTGGTTTCACAGCAGGTGTCATTGATCAGTGATAGCAGTACACTCTTTTCCCACCTAACTTGGTGAGCCCCACTTCACCTGCGGTCATGTATCTTTAGTTCTTTTTATCACCAAGCTTTTAGGTATAGCCGATGTTGCGGCGCTATCATTGCTCTTTTGTATCTAATAGACTCCATAGACATAGTGTAGGTGGTATGTTGGTGTGCGGGAAAGTCTAACTAGTAATGTTGTAGTTGTATCACACATTCCACATCAAACTATGAATATTTTGAACATATAAATGATGTAACTGCTGATAATGAATTGGTGATGTTGTTTACTTGATCCTGTTCACTGCTTAATTAATGAATTGGATTTTACTGTTATTCATGAGTAAATTCGGGTAGAAGGTATTGAAATAGTCTTGCTCGTCCAGGTTATCTCGGTTGAGCATCGGTCGCTCTCCCCAAGTTTGGGGCATGACAGGTGCATACGTCAACCTCACTATCAATACCACTTAGCCCAATATAGGACCCGGTGTACGCGTCACCTCAATATCAATACGGCTGTATGGACCCAACTCAGTCATTAATCCGACTAGATCTCAATATGCCAATATCTCACAATATAAGAACCAATACACCCGCACAGATTATGATAGCATGCCATAAATCCAATCAAAACCATGCCATACAAGTAAATACGCTAACCACATGCACTACTACAAATAAGACCTTTAGTGAAAATTATTTAGCGACAATAAGGAAATGATCGCTAATAAATTTTTTAAGCTTAAATATTAGCGGCATATGACCATTAACCACTAAATATATCTTTTTACCGACAATAAAAAATAATAATCACTAAAAATTACTAATTGAAATTAATCTTTTATTATTTTAACTCCCCTCCGCACAAAGAAGAGAAAATATTTCCCTCCAATTTTTTTGATACCTTTTATCATTCTCTCCCCAATTAGAAAACAATATAACAACCTCCCAGTTTAATTTACTTCCAGTGTGCAATGCCCTAATCGACTTCCAAAAAGCCCCAACTCGCTGCTGCGTCAACGCCAGTGCAGCTTCCAGTGCGCAACGCCCTAATCGACTTCCAAAAAGCCCTAACTCGCTGTGGCATCAATGCTAGTGCAGCAATGCCGGTGCGATTTACAGTGTGTCAACGGAGGTGCCCACCTTCTTCCTAGGTAAATTTTCTTCTCTTCGATTTTACAATCGATTTACAGTAGACTAGTTCAAATCGATGTATAGAGCATCAATGGTAGTGTTAAATTCTCTTATTCCAATCGATTTATAATAAATCAGTTCCTTGCAATTGATTTACAGTACATTTTGTATTGATGCTGGTCGATTTATTTACAGTAAATCAGTTCATAACTCGTTGCGTCAATAGCAAGCTATACTGCCCGTCCATCTTCTTCCCCTATTAACTTCTCTTTTTCCCTGTTAAATAATTCACTGGCAATCGATTTACAATAGATTTTGGATAGATGCTTGTCGATTGATTTACAATAGATTCTATTTAATTTAATCTGGTAAAAGTCATGCTATATGCTTGTTATATGCTTGTTCTTATTTGGATGTAGAAAATCTTGATTTAGGAAGTTTGTTCTGGCCGCTTATCTTTTATATCTAAATTTCTTGTATGTTATAAACAAATTTTTGGGAAAGAAACTCATATAGTTGTCGAGGTTCTGTTGTAAGAATAAAATAGTGTTCTGCTGTAACTATCACTGCCTAGTGCCAAAACACAATGCTCCAATCTCTGCATTGCAGTTTTCCTATGTGTTGTGAGCTTTTGTCTTCTCCAGTTGCTTTGTGCAGTCTTCTGTTATTACTACCATAGTGTTAGAATTATGCTTCAATAAGACTTTGTTTATGATGTGCATCAGTGTTATGTGACTTTCCTTGTTATGTTATGCTTTTGCATGTCATTATACTGCTAATTTAGTGATTTTCCTGACGAATCATGTTGTCTTGGTTATTACTAAATCTGTGTTGGGCATGAATCACATCTTATGACTAGGCTAAGTGACATTCTGTTTGTATTTTTGTTACTCTTAAATCTTGTTAACCTTTTAACTGGTAAAGGGCAGTATGTCATGACTTGATGACGACAATTGAGCGCTAAATGTACCATGGGCACCCTGCTCCTTGCCAACTATGACTACCTTTACTAAGAACCGTAGAAAAGTGATCATCTAAACAATGTATGAAGCTACAGATAACATCTAAACAATTATAGTACCATGATTGACCCAATTCTTTTTCTTGTTGGTTTTGAGGTTTGATTGTTAGGGATCAATCTGCGGCTGAAAAAATTAGCTTGAAAGAAACTACACGACCAATTAGTCTTTTTCCAAGTAAAAATGTTTCCTCTATATCTCCTAAAAGAAGACCTTTAGGTAGTTATGTGACCAATATACATGTACCTCCTCATGGAGCTTTTTGCAGTGCTCCTGCTTGTTCTATGTCAAGTCTTTCTAGAAGTCCTATGAGAAGTGCTGGAAGTGAGAAAGTTGCTAGTTCTACTCTATTGGCAGGAAGAGCTTATCCAGATCTTCCTTCACTTGGATCTGCCCATTGTTCAAGCCTAGGGTCTGGTCAGAATCCTGGGCATAATTCAATGGGAGGAGATATGTCAAGACAACTCTTTTGGAATCCTAGTAGAGGAAGTCCAGAGTATTCATTAATTCCTAGTCCTAGGATGACAAGTCCAGAACCTAGCTCGAGAATTCACAGTGGCGCCGTCACACCAATTCATCCTAAGGATGTAGGTGGAGCCTCTGAGTCTAGTTGGACTTATGATGGAAAACCACAAAGTCACCCTTTGCCTCTTCATCCTTTGACAATCTCCAACTCTTCGCCCTTTTCACATTCCAATTCAGTTGCAACATCTCCTTCGGTGCCTCGAAGTCCATGTAGAGTTGAGAACCTTGCTAGCGCTGGCTCTCGTTGGAAAAATGGGGAATTGCTGGGTAGAGGCACATTTGGACATGTTTATGTTGGTTTTAACAGGTACATTAATTGTTCATGGCCTTTTGAGGTAAATACAAATCCAACATGTTAACATGTCCGATTCCACGTTGATCGTCTGAAGATTTTGTTGAATAGATGGCATTGTCTATTCTTTAGTGATAGTGGTAAAATGTGTGCAGTGAAGGAGGTTACATTATTTTCAGATGATGCGAAGTCAAAAGAAACTGCAAAGCAGTTGGCTCAAGTATGTTTATCCAATAGGGAGCAGTCTATTGAAGGTTTAATGTTTGTGGACTGCTTATAGTTGTTGATCCCGAGTCATGTTACATTTATGTGTTCATGTTTGCTATGCTCTTATATTCAAGTACTTTGCAGGAGATAGCATTATTAAGCCGATTGAGGCATCCAAACATTGTTCAGTACTATGGGACAGAAACGGTAAGCTTCGAACACTGTTTGCAGTTTATCAATTAAGATCTTCCTTAGGAAATATTGTTGAAGAGGATTCGACTAATTAGGTTGTACAAAGGTTAACACAGGAGATAACCGTGTTAAAGGATAAACATAATGAAGAAATGAATCTGATGAAACAAAATGAAGAGAAGATGCAACAAAAATTGCTCCAAGTGAGACAATTGATGTGCAAATATGTTTCTAATGAATTTATGACTCAAAATATCAATGGCACCTCAAAAGTGATAAGGTAACTCGATTTTCAGAATTATAGCCATTCTTAATGAAGTTTCAATCCTATAAAAGAATTGTAATCTAATGTGTTAATATTTATTAGGTCCCTAACGCCAACATTGGACATGAACGAGTACCACAAACATCAAGGATACCTAGTGTTTCTGAAAATACTTCACTGTCTCAAGGTACTACTCATCTTTATCCTTCGGTGCTACTATTTGAGTTTTCTATTGTTTGAATTTTCCTCCAATTTTTTTTATCATTAAAATCTGATTTCATGTAAACTTGCAAGAAATGGAAACAAGATATAGTTTTGACTTACATGCTTCCATAGTTTGATTGTAACTTTATCAGCATTAGTACCATTTACATAAGAGAGAAATATATAATGAAATAGTAGTCATGAAACTGAGGTCTTTATAGACCATTTGAAGCACCGACATGTTCTGTAAAGTAACACACACGGCATATGAAGGTAATCATGTGCACTGCATCTTTAGTCTAGTCTAGGAATGTCCAAATTAAGATATCTTCGACTTTGAAGTATTGCACATAAAGGTACCAAGAAAACAGAAGCCATCTCTTTCATGCATTAGGAAGAAGAATCACTTTAAGGGATAAGAATTCTGATGCAACTTCTTTCCAATTATGGACTTTGTACTTCACAATTTAGTCATTCCAAACAACAGTTTCATCACATATGTGGTTCTCATTTAGAAGCCAATAGACAAACTAGTTTCTGACCAGTAGCGGCTAAAATAGATCAGGTGAATTTAACAAGTACTTCATTAGTCGCAGGATCTTAGTCAAGGTGCTTTTCCCAATAGTGAAAGAAATAGATCTTTGACTATATTTCTCAAATTTATTATGTTGTCATTTCTTAGTGGAAAAAATTGCAGCATGTAGTACATTTCATCTAGTGTCTATTATCCAAATTTCATTTTCCAAGGTGTAAATTAATCTGTGTCCAATTCAAGACTACAAAAAGGTCAAATTGACCCTTGAAAAGCAAAAACATCTATGATTTAGGGAAAAGGTAGTAAACATTTTGTTGCTCAAGAGGGGAAATACTATAAAGACTTAAGAACAAGTAAAAAACTCTCAAACATGAGTAAGCAGGCACTTTCTATGGGACTTAACATGGCTAGGAAAAGAGACTGACATGTTATAAGTGCTACTCCCTCTGGTCCGAGTATAATGATTACGATATATTACAAACAGGGTAGCTGCTTATTTATCCTAGTTTAAAAACTGAACTTCTACTCGATTGTTTAAGTTAATTGAGTTGAATTTGTAAGTTTGGCTCGAGTTCCTTATTCGCATTGTGATTCCCCTGCGACTTGTTAGAGTTGATGAACGTATCCCTGTTTGTTTCTGCTTGTTTGAATTGAATGTGATTGAGCTGAAATCTAGTGTATATTGTTACTGAAGTTCTATTCGGTCTTTTCTGCAAATCCTAAAACAACTGAAGTGGTGACGCCATCACTACCAGGTTATTAGTTAGTCACCTTGCCTTCAAAACTGCTCCTTATAATATTTCTCAAAGATATCCACAACTCATTTCCTGTCATTCTTTTAATCTTTTGCTTCCTCATACCAAATCTATTGCTTAATTTACTTCTCTTTTATTCCTTTCCACCATATCCTTCACTATACAATTTAACAAATAGCTGGTTGAAGAGAAACTACTTGCTGATACTACTGTAGGTTTGCATTTTCTCTGCCCCTTCAAAGAAAGACAACATTTGAGGAAATCAAGATTGGTTCAAGTCAAACAGGTACAAGTATCAAACACAAAATTGTATCCGAATTTAGTTCACACCATAACCGGAATTTTTTCGTGCACATGGAATCATCTGAAGCTAAATTGAGGTCCAACAAAATTGTATCTGAATTAAGTTCACACCATAACCAGAATTTTTTCGTGCACATGGAATTATCTGAAGCTAAATTGAGGTCCAACAACAGTATTATTAATTTGGAATATAAGTATTTCAGCAACATTATGGATTTGAACAACTTTGCTGTTGTCCAAAGAAGAAGATGAACTATAGCATTTCATTCAATTTCAAACAAGAGAATAGCAAAAGAATGTTATCAATATGTTATTTCAGCTTAGAGTCAGTCCTTTTGCTTCTTTGTCTCATAGCATCTTTGCTAATTCTGCCATTGATTCTTCCACCATTGCCACCACCACCTTTCTTGTTCCTGCTTCTCCCTATTTTCATACTGCTTCTTCTTATGATCTTCGCATTTATGCCTAATTCTAATGTGACACATTCCTATTTGTAATGTTGCTTAGAAATAGGAAATCATAACATGCTTCTCTTGTTCGTTTTCTTTTAGTGATAATAATACATTGTTTTCATGTACCTTACAGGAAATTTAGACAAGTTTAATTACATTCTATTTTGTAGTTCCTCAGTAATGTGAGGTTTGTGGCAATGTAAAAGAAAAATGTACATATTAGAATTTTGAAGATGTTTTTTCCGCATTGTATTTTATTTTCTAATACAATCATTTTATAAGTTCCGGTCATCCAGTTTGATGCTCGATAATTCAGCGGGTGGAAGATTTCATGATGATGAAAAGTTGTGGAAATCGTTTGAAGACCATCATTCCTCTATATTAGTTATATTATGACATTAGCTATTTAGTTCAAACAATATAAGTTTAGTTATTGTGACATCAATATTTTTTATTAGGGCTTCCTTGTATTTGTTAAGATTTAATGAGATATATTATGTTTTTTAATTAATATTAATATATTTTCTTATTTGGATCATATTTTGGATAAATGTAGTAACTATTATTAATGGTTGCTACAATACTGCTATTACCGCTTGTGACTTTTAGCGCTAATTTAGTTGGATATACCAGCTATATATGGACGATTGATGGGCAAATTAAGATGTTTTACAAGGGATATTGCAGCTGTTATAATTGCGGTAAAATAATTATTGTTAAAAATATTGACTTTTAGCGGCAATTTGGTTAAACATATTAGCCACTAAAATAGCAGACTAACATGTTTTCAGAAGGAATAATATGGCCATTTTAATTGCCACACGAAAATTGTCGTTAAAGATGCGAACTTTTAACGGCAATTATTTTGAATTTAGCAGCTATAAAAATGGATGCTAAAGGAGTATAATTAGCCATTATAATTGCCGCAAATAATTGCCATTAAATATGTGAACTTTTAGCGGAAATTATTTTGAATTTAGCAGCTATAAAAATTGTTGCTAAAGCAGTATAATTAACCGTTACGGATTAGATTTAGTAGCCATTATAATTGCCACAAACAATTTTCGCTAAAGATAATAATCTTTAGCGGCAATAAATCATACCTTTTACCAGCTTTTGTGACAATAGCTGCTAAAGGCTTTAGCGACCTCAGCATCAACGGCAAAACACTAATGGCCGGCAAAACATATAGCGGTTATTGCCGTTAAATCTGTTTTATATTGACGCTAAAGCACATTTTTGTTTTAGTGATGTGAGATAACATGTAAGACGTGTACAAAGATGGTGATATAACATGCGCATATAATACATAACTGAAAAGTGTGACTATGGCTAAGACAAAGAGTTCAACATAGAAAAAATAGCACTATCATGTCTCAACAGATAAGCACATAGCCTAAACATGATTTCTAGCATGAATAATAGCTCACGTAGTCATACAAGTGGATGAAACACGATATCAAATAAGCATGATAGAAAAATAAAGTATTTAATGGCCTAAGAACTACATGTATCATGAATAACAACGGTGCATGCCTATACACTCATCACCTCTCATATATGTCACCCACAACACATAACAAATATCATAGACACAAACTGCGCTTAGTCAAGATACTTACCCCATCCGACTAGTCTTCAATCTCGAATGGCATCAAATACCTTGATCTAGACCTCCATTCGCATAAATCCAAGCCAAATAACATCCAACGAAGTAAATAATGTCATAGGAAGTGATCATAATCTGTATAGCATCGGTTTTTTGGAAAAGTTCCCAAAAGTTTACGAAAGTCAACTCGGATCCACGTGACCAAAATCAGAAACCAATACCGAAATGCGATGACCCATAACCTGCCGAGTCCAAATGTGTATTTAGTTTCCCAAATGTGTAGGCAAACGCCTCACCCCCCACCCCCCCAAAGTTTTTTCCTTCAGTTCAACAATCAAATGCCAAAATCAAAGATAAAATCATGAGTAATAATTAAATCCGAGTTAAGAACACTAAATCGCCTAAACATCGCTCCAATCTGAGATCCCAAACTTAAAATATGAAATAATGAGCCAACTCTTCCAAGATATACCCCTTCCAGTCGTCCTTGCATCCGCTCATTTAGCCACAGGTACTGCGTTACCTCTAGTCCACATGCCAAACATCTCTTCTGCGATAAAACCTTCACAAGTGTGGCTCCGTAGGTGCAACCCATCTCCCATATCTATTGTCCTCCCCTTATGTTAATGACAACCTCACATCTGTTGTCCACCCTCTACTGATGCGAAACTGCAGATGCGATAATACCCCACATCTACGACATTCTCACAGCATGTCCAATATGAGCTTCTATGCACAAGGCACCCCAGATACGACTCCGCATCTACGCAACCCGTCTCGCATGTATGAATGCACAAAAACCAGTTGTTCGCTCATCTCCCACAATACTCTTCCATCAACCCAAAATGCACCTGATTACCTCTGTACCTCATCCAATTATACCAACAAGCCCAAATATAATACTCAAACTTATCCAAAGGCTCGGAATACTGAAAAATAACATCAAACACACAAGTAAAAGATCAGGCTCATTCTCTTAACTTCAAGAACTTCCAACTTTCTACCAAGCGTTTGACTCACGCCTAACCAATCTGTATTTCGGCCAAACTTTGCACAAAAGTCCCAAATGAAAAACTGAACCTATACCAGCTTCCATAACTACAATCCGAACCTGATACCATCAAAACCAACTCTCGGTCAAACTTGTGAACTATCTAATACTTCAAATTGCCAACTTTTTCCAAATAGAGGAAAAACCGTCAAGGAACATCCAAATTCAAATCCGAAAATAAGACCAAGTCAAATCATCACACGAACCTATTGAAACCATCAAATCTTCATTCTGAGATCATTTACTCAAAAGTCAAATCTTGGTAAACTCTTCCAATTTAAAGCTTCTGAATTGAAAATATACTTCCAAATCAACTCCAAACCTCTCAAAAGTCAAAATCCACTATGCACGAAAGTCAAAATGCATAATATGAAGCTATTCAAAGCCTCAAACTGTTGAATGAGATGCTATAGTTCAAAATGACCGATAGGGTCGTTACATTCTCCCTCACATAAATATACCTTCATCCTCGAATGTGCCAAGAGTCATTCCAAAGTTTTCAAAACACTATATAACTCATCATACATATACCCATGGGTGATCTCAAATAATCCCAATCCATATGATCCTATTACACAATCCGGTTTGAAACTTCTTATTTCTGCCATAGCTTAAGAATCCATAAGATCAAATTATAACTTCCAAAGCTCCCTCTAAGATTAGATTCTTGTACAAATACACTGTATCATCAACATGTTGTATCAAAGCCTAAGTATACTCCCAAGATGTAACCATACAATGTACCACATAATTCATATGCCCATAGCAATAACTTCTAACTACAATAGCTACTCATTAGCCAACACGGTACAGGTAATATACCTCATGACTCATGAAACCTTATTTAAACCCTCGCAATACTAAAAATAAAAAAACAAAACATGCAGAAGCTTATAACCTCCCGTCAAATCAATAATCCATGGAGTTCTCTCTCAATAAGAACCATTACCATATTATGATCTTATTAGTGACATTCTTCCTTCAACATACATTTGACAAATCTGATTGCACTGATTCCATTTTCAATAACTTCATCTCACACAGTACAAGATGCTCAACTGATAGACCATATCAAATACCATAAAGAACCTCATACGACGTGATCCGTGCACCAACAAGCAACCGCCAGAATATGATCGGTAATGGAAAATAACCAAAGAGGAACTATCCAACATGTTTAACATATACAACCATAAAAGAATAATGCTATGAATCTACCACACAAGAGAGAAGAAAAACACACCAAATGAGCACAAGGAATCATATCCAATACAACCTTGTTTCGGCGTGAACACTAATCCACACATAATATTTTGTGGCGTGCAACTCAATCCACATATATCAATCTGCATGAGAATATTGTAATGACCCGATCGCTCATTTTGAGTTTTAGAGTTCAATTTGATGGTTTGAGACTTTGAGTAGCTTCATATTATGTATTATGACTTGTATGTATGATTGATTTCGGTTTTCCAATTCTTCGTGATTGATTTAGAAGAATTATTCTCATTATAGAAGCTTTAAGTTGGAAGAGTTGACCAAGGTTTGATTTTTGGTTAAACGAACTCAGAATCGGGTTTTGATTGTTTCAATAGATTAGTATGATGATTTTGGACTTATATGTATGTTCGAATTTTGTTTTAGAAGTTCCTAGAAGAATTCGACACTATTTGCCGTTTCACCAAGAGTTAACTTTGATGTTATTCGACTCCAATTGGTGTTCCAAGACTTTACACAGGTCTATATAGTTAAATTGAACTTATGTGCAAGGTTCGAAAGTAATCTAAAGGCTGATTCAGACATTTTATTGAATGAATGAGACTTAACAACTTAAGAGAAATTCTATTCGATTTTATCCTTGATTCTTTGTTGTGATGTTCTCGTGGGTGTTTTGAGGCTTTGAAAAAGTTTGAATGATTTATTTGTACTTCTTTGTTTGACTAGATCGGCCTCGAGGGACTAGGGTATGTTTTGGATCATTTGTTGAGAAACTAGTTTTGTCAGTATTTGAAGTTTGACCATGGTCAATATCGGGTCAAGATGACCTCTTTTCGGTATTTTGAGTGCACGATAAGGTTCGTAGCATGTTTACGATTGAAATGCATATGTGGTTTGTATACGGGAGTTTCCGAATGAGTTTTGGGCGCTAAAACGAAGATTTTCTCATTGCTGGTTTTTTCTGGTGTATGTAATCACGAAAATGCCATTTAGATACCTGAAATTTGTAAATTTCATTTAAAACATAAAAAAAAATCATATCTCCCTCATTATAAGGCAAGATTGGGCGACTCAAGAGCTATCTTGGGTGATATATCTCAAGGATCATGTTGGGCTTATCAAACGTGAGTTTAGGAATCATCTAGGACCTGATTCGAGCTAGGAAAGTTGTTGCATTCTTTTTTCTATTTTGAAATTTAGTTACTTTTTCTCACAAGGTTTTTGGAGCTCAGTTTGGGCGACTTCGGAGGAGATTTTTAATACTTCGATTGGGGTAAGTATTTTTGACGCTGATTTGTTATTATTTCATGATTCCAGCCTCGATTTTAGTGTTTAATTAATGATTTAAATTGGAGAAATTGGGGATTTGAGTAAAAACTTTCTAAAACATAAATTGATGGTTTGAAGACCGATATTTGAGGTCTGAATTAAATAATTTTAGTGTGATTGGACTCGTATCGGTGTGGGTATTCGGAATTGTGAGTTTTGTCGGGTTCCGAGGTGTAAAATTGGGGTTGACTTTTTAATTTTAGTTAAAGATTGAATCTTTATTATCCAGAATTATTTTCTATGACTTTTATTTATGATATTAAGTTATTTTGGGTAGATTCGAATCATCCAAAAGTGGATTTTCATGGGAAGAGCTTATTAGTAGATTGATTTAGCTTGTTTGAGGTAGGTATCTTGCCTAACTTTGTGTGGAGGGACTACCCTTAAGAATTCGGTTTAATTGTACTATTTGAATTATGTGAAGACGTGTATATGAGGTGACAAGTGTGTACACGGGCTTATATGTGAATAATTGAATGCTTTAGACTGTTATAGCACTTATAGGCATTTAAATTGAAGTTCATATTATTTTTCTTATCTTTCATTGTCAAGTTTATTCCCACATGCCTTAATTAAAGCTTCTATTACATGTTCTATTTTCTTTTCTCGAGATTACTCTTATATGCATTTAGTGGTAGTTGTTATTCCGTGTTATTTCACCCATTATTGTGTTATTCTCATGAATTTATTTGTATTTGATAGTTCGTGCTATATCTTTCCTTGTCGAGCGTAAGTCATGCAATTGATTTGAAGTTGCTATTTCATGAAAATACCTTTATTGTTGAATTATTAAAGTTGTAGTTGTTGAAAGCTATTAATATTGTTGTGGTAGAAATTGTTTGTTATTGGAATATCATACCTTTTTGAGTTGTTTCTCATTCATTTTTGTTATTATTGAGATTCTTACACATTGCAGTTGAGTCGTGGGCTATGTGTTATAGTAATATTGTTATTGTTGATTTGGTAATGTTGTGGAATATGGGCACATGTTGTATGAGTTTATTATTGTGTTGTGATATTGATGCGCATGGCGGTATAAATATAGAGTTTGATGTGCACGCGGCGAGATAAGGTGGAATTTATATTCGTGTTGCTAGTAAGGGAATTACTTTAAGCCAAGTGGTGAGATAAGCGGGCTAAAGCATGTGAAGTTATTTCGGGAAAAATGTTTCAAAAATATAAACTAGGCTCGCGCGGCAATATGCGGAAGATTGTGATTGTGATTTGTAAAATATGAATATGAGGTGTGGTATCTCCGTGTGATTTTGTTGTACAGTCTACATTTCAAAGGTTTATTGATTTGAGTGATTATTATTTTTCCTTAAATCATCTCACTTCTATTTTGTTATTTATTGTTATTTTTGTGTTGGAATGATTGTGACTTCTTATGTGAGTCATGCATTCTACGTGAATTGTTGTGCTGTTTTAATGTGCCAACATGTGCCTCTGTATTACTTCGTGAATTGATTTTATGATGAATTTACTTGTGTGGAGTTATTATATCATACGATGTTGAGTTGTTGGTAACATAACAGTTTTAAATAAAAGGATTTTATACGGCTAAAATCGGAGAGCCCAATTTTACGGCCACTTCGATAAAAACAAAGGTTCGAAGGCCTGAGCTCGGCATCGAGGGGCATCGAGGGTCCTCAACGTCGATGCAATACAAATCAAGGGTCGACATGAAAAGGCGGGAAATTCATAAATGGCACGTGGCTAAAGATGACAAAGTACACAAGATAGTACAAGCTCGTACCGTGACATTAAATAGTTGTACCAACCATATCTCTTTACATTAATGACGCATGTACTATGTTGAGATTCCCCCCGATATATAAAGGGGACCCTTTTCACTTTGTAACATATATGATATCCAATACAGGAATAAGAACATCATCTGCTCTCTAACAAAAACATTCTCTATAATTGCTTTATGAAATTATTGCTTCTCATTTATTGTGTTCTTGAATTATTCCCCATCTATTACTTGTTATTGATCATAAATAGGCCACTCTTAAGGCCTCCAACAATATTTCATTGTTATCGATAGCCCCTAGTCAAGCTTCTCAAGATCGACCTCGAGGCCTGCCCGACCACCCTCGAGACTGGCCTCATCGGTACCTTGTTTGCGTAATCTAGTTCTTTTCGCACTTATTTCATTTTTGTCACTTCATACTCAGCATCTACTGCCTAAACAACCGGTATTAAATAATAGTGATTGTTTGGTGATGGTTTTATAAAACACAAGTTATTCTTCACACTTTTTTCTTGTCCAAGAATCTTCAATTTAAGGTCAAAAAATGTCTAACTCAGTAAACACACACGAAAACAAAAGTCCTGAGGACCACGAAGAGAGTGGCGCATCTGCTTCAGGTGCCGTTGTGCCACTGCAAAACCCTGAAGGGGCACCAGTACAAATTCCTGTCGATGAAGGCTCGCGCAATGCCTAACATGTCGATGTGAGCTCTCATACAGACGGAAGCATTCGTGATAGAGACCAGCGTGAAGCACAGGGAAACCCTGCTCAAATGGAAATGGATGTTAGCCTTCATGTTATTTTTGAAATGTTGCAGGCACAAAAAGTGGCTATTGCTCATCTACAAAGCCATCAGAGAACCCTGAGCACAGCACCACCATAAACGGCTCCTCGAGTCGAACATGCAATGGAAAGATCGAGCAATAATGGCTCAGCAGCCGACCCCGCCATTATGAAAATCCTCGAAAACCTCAAAAAAAGGATTGAATCACGCGAAAAGAAGATAGAAGCTAACGACAAAAAAATTGAGACCTACAACTCGAGGGTTGATCAGATCCCAGGCGCACCCCTGATTTTAAAGGGTGTATACTCAAAAAAGTTCGTACAAAAGAAATTTCCGTCAAGTGCAGCTCCGATTCTTACCCCGAAGAAATTCAGAATGCCCGATCTATCGAAGTACAACGGAATTTTGGACCCCAATGAGCACTTCACCACTTACACTTGTGATGTGAAACGGAACGACCTGAGAGACGAAGAGATTGAATCTGTTCTATTGAAAAAATTCGGAGAAACACTATCCAAAGGGGAGATGATGTGGTATCATAACCTACCCCCAAACTCGATAGATTCATTTTCCATGATGGTGGACTCTTTTGTGAAAGTGCGTTCTGGTTGCATCAAAGTCGCTACAAGAAAATATGACATTTTCTAAATCAAGCAAAGGGAGAATGAGATTTTAAGGGAGTTCGTGTCCTGCTTTCAACTAGAACGAATGGAATTACCACGGGTCTCCAATGATTGGGTGGTGCAATCCTTCACTCAGGGCTTGAATGAGCGAAGCTCGATAGCTTCGAAACAGCTGAAGCAGAAGCTAATCAAGTACCCTGCCATAGTTTGGGCGAATGTACACAACATGTACCAGTGGAAGATCAGGGTCGAGGATGACCAAATGGAAGCCCCCTCGGGCTCGGTGTATCCTAGCAGAGTCTTAGTAAAGGAATTCAGGCTTCCAGAAAGAGAGCTAAGGCCAAACAAAGAAAGGTATCTATCGTACATAGAAAATCGGAGAAACATCTCGAGGTTTAACGTACCTCGAAATGACCAAAGGATGGACCGAGGACAAAATCCTCGGGGACTCGTGAGCAAAGCAGGATTCGACAGGCATGAATGGCCAGTAGAGGTACCCCGGCTATCTGAGTACAACTTCAACATCGATGTTTCAGACATCGTATTGGCCATTAGCAATATTAGGGACACCAGGTGGCCGAGACTCGTGCTATCAGATCCCTCACAAAGGAACCCCAACTTGATATTCGAATACCACGATACCCACGGTCATAGGACCGAATATTGCAGACAACTTTGGGAAGAGGTGGCCCGACTAATCAACAAAGGGTACCTTCGAGAATTCCTCAGTGATCGAGCTAAAAATCAATTTCGGGAAAGAGAGGCAAACAAGAAAAATGAAACAGATGAACCACGACATTTCATCCACATGATTATTGGTGGAGTCGACGTCCCTCAGGGGCCCATTTTTAAGCAGACGAAAGTATCTATCACCAGGAAAAAGAGAACTGGGAGCTACATACCTGAAGAAGTCCTTTCGTTCAACGAAGAGGACATTGAGACCTTGTCTCAACCGCACAATGACGCACTAATAATTTCTTTTCTTTTCAATAAATTTAAAATTAAATGTGAGCTCCTAGATCCAGGTAGCTCGGCCAACATAATTTGGTCGATGGTGGTAGAGCAACTCTGGTTGCTCGACCAAATCATACCCGCCTCTCGACTCCTCAATGGGTTCCACATGGCAAGCGAAACAACTGTCACGCCCTAAAATCGAGGGACACGACCGACACTCAACCGGGTGACCCCAGTCAAGCGAACCTAATTTTCCCTTCCTACCCAACGCGCTTCCCCGTGTTTACATCATCCATTATTTATGTGAAGCAGTGAGATAAGCTTAAAAGCGTGTGATTACCACAATAAATCCAATTCTTGCTCATTTTACATTATTATACCAGATTTCCCAAACTATACATAATAGATACAACACTTCCCAATACGGACAACGATTACGAGCAAATACAACCACTACCCAATTTATACATATGCACTCACATTGTGTCTACGGAACCTCTAAGAGTACTAGGGACTTATACAATACTTGTGGGCAACAAGGCCCCGGATATACTTTACAAAAAATAATACACTCAAAAGGAGAAGGCCCGAACCAAACATGGTCCCGAAGGAAATGGGGCTCACTAGCACAAATGAAAAAGGATGAGGAGAAGGCATCACAAATGACGAGCTGAGCAACCTGCTATGGACCCACCTACATCCATATAAAAGATGTAGCGCCCCCGGTAAAAGGGACGTTAGTACTGTGGAATAATACTAATATGTGTAAACAAACTTTATCCCAAGTACAATCAAGCAATACACAATTAAGGAACATAATAGAACCAATTAATCAATGCACATGGAAGGAAACAACCAAAATCAAACAAGATGCACAATCTCTCCTTTTTTCCCTTTCAACATCATCATATTCAAGAGCTCATAGATTTTCATTTCAGTAGTGATAACGATCACATTTAATCCTTATTACCCCGGCCACCGTTAATACCTTGGTCACCCTTATCACCACAACCCATCAACCTTATTACTCTGTGTTGCGGCGCGCAACCTGACCCCGCCTGACAATTTTAATTCACAGCACAATCACAAATAATTACATCACAAGAATCATCACTTCAAGGAATACAAGTTCATATCAACAATTTATATATCTGGGCCCAAGGCACCATAACTCTCATCAAGTAGTAATTTCATGAACACGGTGTTGCCACAATCGCTCAATTTAGTTACATTGTTTCACAATATTGTTTATTTTCATTACTTTCCACGTATGGCTTTCGACTATTTTACACATTCCCACATTTGAGCACATTATCAATCTTTCGTTCATTACACATCAAACACCTTTTATAACTTCGTACAACACAGTAGTATGAAAATCAACAAGGAAGAATCAGAGAATAAAGTCTCACGTCTTAACACATTTGAACAGTCAATTCACATGTTTCCAAACAAGTTACACATACCACATACTCGATCCCAACAAGAGGATTCTACGAAGGTTAAAGTTAGCCATACATACCTGGTGTTGAAATCTCTTTTCAACTTTTACTCACAAATCACCGGACCGACTAGTACCGTCAATCTAGTTCATAGTTAAACATATTCAACTCAGAATTGGAAACCATGAATTCAATTTGAACCCTTTTTAAGCATTTATCAACTGCTATGTGACTCCCCCTTTAGATTGCCAACCCCTTATTTGTGAAGTTTAGCCCAAACCCGCTTCCTCTACTAGATTATGGACATTAATGATCATGCATGTGAGGTATAAACTTATATTTTCAAGAATCAATTCATGAGAGTCCCCATTTTGTTTAAAATCAGAAAAATAATGAAAAGGGTTTGGGGATTCTTACTTGTTAGAATGAAAGAGAAGATGATTACTCAAAATTTCCAGGCCTGGGTGACATTGAAATTCCAATTGGTAAATATGAAGCTTTCTATCTCATGAACCCTCTCTCCCCTCACTCTAATTTTGTTCACCAAATGGTTAAAAATGAAGGGGAGGGGTTTTTTAATGAACTGGGGTCGGATTTTAAAAATTAGAAAAATAGGGCCCGACACAAGAATGCGGTAAGGAATCGGATCACATTCCTGACATGCGGTTCGCAGATCTGACCGCACAATGGCCCCCAAGATGGGCCAAAAATCCAGAACACACTGCCCAGGTATGCGACCAATTGTGCGGTCCGCATACACGTTATGCGATCGCATACTGGACCGCATAGTTGACTTCAAATGGGGCAGCAATTCTGCCTAAGTATGCGACTATTACGCGGTCCGCATACTCAGTCTCGGTCCTTTTCAAAATTTTCCACAATAACAACAACTCGGGGACTCACTCGGGCATTATTTTTAAATAAGAAAATTTTACGGGTCTTTACATCCTCCCCCCTTAAAAAATCATTCGTCCTCGAATGATGGTTTTGGAAATCATTTAGTTTTGAAAGCATGATATGCAAAATTCCAGATTTTCACAAACCCCAATATTTAAGAAAAATTTTGCCAGAGTTCCCTTTGTAATTAGACCTATCTACCCGACAGAGAGCCCCCAAAATACATTTCAAAGCACCATTACATAGTTTTAATCACTCAATAACTCACACACAACGTTGTTACCTCAACAATTGACAATTATCCAATTATTTTGTCACTACACATAGTTCTTTATTCTCATACCGCAAATTTGCACATGATTCACATTTTTGCACATAACTTGGTCGTTTTAATGAGTCGCATACAACCCAATCACCTCAATATACTATATTCCTTTCAATTAATAATTACCAACCTATACTACTATTAATCACATGCCTAACACACACGTTACACAAAACTTTCATTTACCTCAAGGGTTACACTCTATCCAAGTGGAATAGCGGTTTCAGTTTTAGCACAAATTGGGAGATTACAACAATAAGGCAATTAGGGGAAGATAGGGTGCTTTTGCACAAAACCGGACATAAAGTATAATTTGCATAGAGGTGACATGTCTGAAGATCACTACTAGACTTATTCAAACAAATGGGGATATTTTTCTTTCATCTCATTCTCCACTTCCCACGTGGCTTCCTCAATGTGCTGATTCTGCCACAACACTTTAACTGAAGAAATTTCTTTGTTCCTCAATGTACGGACTTTCCTATCAAGAATAGCAATCAGAACCTCTTCATACGATAATTCTTCATTAACCTCAATAGTCTCAACTAGCACGATGGCTGATGGATCTCCAACTACTTTCTTCAACATGGACACGTGGAAGCGTGCACTAATGACAATTCATGGGGTAATTCTAACCTGTAAGCCATTTGTCCTATCCTTTGACCAATCTGATATGGCCCGACATACCTTGAGCTCCATTTCCCTTTCTTCCCAAACCGCATCACTCCCTTCGTGGCAGATTCTTTCAAGAATACCCAATCATCAACTTGGAATTCCAATTCTCTTCGACGAACGTCCGCATAGGATTTTTGACGGCTCTGAGCGGTTTTCATCCTCTCCCGAATGACTCTGACTTTTTCCAATGCCTGGTGCACAAGATCTGGCCCTAACAATTCTGCTTCACTAACCTCGAACCACCCAATCAGAGATCTACACCTCCTTCCGTACAATGCTTCAAATGGGGCTATCTGAATACTAGTGTGAAAACTATTATTGTATGCAAATTCGATAAGCAGCAAGTGATCATCCCAGATACCCTTCAAATCTAATACACAAGCCCGTAACATATCTTCAAGCGTCTGAATGGTCCGCTCTGCCTGCCCATTAGCCTGTGGGGGGGAATGCTGTTCTGAGATTTACCTGCGTACCCAAACCTTGCTGAAATGTCTTCCAAAAGTTAGTTGTGAACTGGGCTCCTCGGTCTGAGATAATAGAAGCTGGAGTACCATGAAGCCTGACTACTTTCATGATATACAACTGAACGTACTGTTCTGCAGTATCGGTGGACTTGACTGGCAAGAAGTGCGCTGAGTTGGTGTGTCGATCCACTATCACCAAAATTGAGTCGAACTTGCGCTGAGTGCGAGGTAACCCTACCACAAAATCCATGTTGATAATTTCCCATTCCACATTGGAATTTCCATAAGCTGAGTTAGCCCACCCGGCCTCTGATGCTCGGCCTTCACCTACTGACAATTCGGACATTTAGATACAAAGTCTGCCACACCTCTTTTCATATCGTTCCACCAATAAACTTCCCAAAAATCTTGATACATTTTCGTAGAACCTGGGTGCACATAATACCTGGAATTGTGAGCTTCTTCCATCACCCTCTCCCAAAAATTATCCACATCAGGAACACATAACCCTCCCTGGCACAGCAAAACACCATCATCACTCCCGAGTGAAAATGCCGAAATCTTGTTATTCAAGACTGCCTCCTTCAATTGCGCCAATGCTGGGTCAATAAACTGCTTCTCCTTGACATCCGCTACAAGTGATGATTCTGCCCCATTATGTACCATGACTTTCCCCTCGTCTGAGGTTGAGAGACGGACCCCCAGACTAGCCAATTGACAAACCTCCCGAGCCAACGGCCTCTGATCTTTCTCCAAATGAGCCAGACTGCCCATAGACTTCCAACTGAGAGCGTCGGCCACTACGTTTGCTTTTCCCGGATGGTACAGAATGTCCATATCATAATCCTTAAGCAATTCTAACCATCGCCGCTTCCTTAAATTCAACTCCTTCTACTTGAACAAATATTGGAGACTCTTGTGGTCCGAGAACACGTCCACATGGACCCCATACAAATAATGCCGCCAAATTTTTAATGCGAACACATTTGCCGCGAGTTCTAAATCATGCGTCGGATAATTCTTCTCGTGATTCTTGAGTTTCCTAGAATCATAGGCTATAACCTTCCCGTGTTGCATCAACACACATCCCAAACCAACCCTTGAAGCATCGCAATAAACCACAAATCCCTCTGTGCCTTCTGGCAAAGTTAACACCGGTGCTGAAGTCAATCTTGATTTCAATTTATGAAAGCTCTTTTCAAAAATGCCGGACCATTGGAACTTAGTTGCCTTCTGCATCAATTTAGTCAACGGGGAGGCGAGGGTAGAGAACCTCTCCACAAACCTCTAATAATACCCGACTAGGCCCAAGAAGCTGTGAATCTCTGTGGGGGTCGTTGGTCTAGGCCAATCCTTTACCGCTCTGATTTTCTGGGGATCAACCTTAATCCCTTCTCTGGAAACAACATGACCCAAAAATGTGACTGACTCCAACAAAAACTCACATTTTGAAATCTTGGCATATAATTGGTGCTGATGAAGAGTCTGCAGAACTGCCCTGAGGTGATTAGCATGATCCTTCTGATTCGCGAGTAGACAAGGATATCATCAATAAAAACAATCATGAAGGAGTCAAGAAACGGTTTGAAAACTCGATTCATAAGATCCATGAAAGCTGTTGGAGCATTGGTCTGTCCAAAGGACATTACCAAAAATTCAAAATGGCCATAACGAGTTCTGAAGGCGGTCTTAGGAATATCATGTTTCCTGACCTTCAACTGGTGATACCCCGACCATAAATCAATTTTGGAGAAGAACCTCACACCCTGCAATTGGTTGAACAAATCATCTATCTGAGGCAATGGATACTTGTTTTTTCTAGTGACCTTGTTGAGCTGTCGATAGTCAATACACATCTGAAGCGAACCATCCTTCTTCCTGACGAAAAGAACCGGAGCGCCCTACGGCGACACACTCAACTGCTCATTTAACTCCCTCAACTCTGCTGTGGCATTCTATATGGTGGAATAGATATTGGCTGCATATTTGGCAATACATCAATCCCGAAATCGATCTCTCTATCTGGCGGAATCCCTGGAAGCTCGTTCAGAAATACTTCAAGAAACTCATTCACGATTGGGACGGACTCGGGGGCAGACACTTCTGAAGTGGTGTCCACAACCCAGACCAAATGATAAACACACCCCTTTTTAATCATCTTCGAGGCCTTAAGGTAGGAAATAAACCTACCCTTTGGCACCACACCATTCCCTCACCACTCAATAACTGACTCATTAGGAAACTCTAGCCTCATAACTCTGGTTCGGCAGTTGAGTTTAGCAAAGCACGAGTAAAGCCAATCCATTCCCATGATAACAACGAAATCTACCATCCCAAGTTCGATAAGATCGGCCGTGGTATCTCGACCACACATAGTGACAACACAATTCCTATAGACTCGTGCGGCTATAATGGAATCACCAATCGGAGTCGACATAGAGAACGACTCATGAAGCTGTTCGGGTTCTATCCCAAAACTTGAAGCAATAAATGGGGTAACATAGGATAAGGAGGACCCCGGATCAATAAGATCATAATAATCAAGGGCTTGAATAGCCAGTATACCTGTAACAACATCTGGAGAAGCCTCCGCACTCTGGTGACCACTCAAAGCATAGAACCGGCTGGGTCCACCTCTACCACGAGCTCAACCTCTAACTGCACCACGTCCTGCTGGAGCTGGGGGATGTACTGAAGATGGGGTGACCGAAGAACTGGACGGCTGAGCCAAACCACTACCCATTCCCTGACTGGGCGCATGGCGATCCTGCTGAATATGACCTCTCACCCCATACCCATAGCATACCGGGAGATCTAGGTAACAAGACTCGGTATGGAACCTCCAACACTTAGGGCACAAAACTCTCCTCTGCTCCTGGAACCTCCCTCATGGACGACCAGACTGATGGGGTCTCCTGCTATTTGATCTTTTCCCCCAGTGACTGCGCTGCTGATAACGAGGCACTGATGGTGGTGCACTGGATGAGGACTGAGCATATGACCGGGATGGCCTTATAGTCCTCTCCCCTGAACTGGTCTCCCTCCTCCAACTGAACTCCCCGAGTGGCCCGCTGACCGGGCCCTGTTGATACTCTCCATCTCCGCCGTTATCTTCAATTTTCTAGCCTCCGTGGCCTGGGCGAATCCCACTATCTTACCATAATTCATGTCTGAGTGCAAAGCAGCTGTCGCAGCTTTATTCACAACCAAAGGACTGAGGCCCTGAACAAACCGTCGAACTCTGGCATCCATAGTCGATACCAACTGAGGGGCGTACTTGGACAACCTCACAAACTCCATGTTGTACTCCCACACACTCATATTACCCTGCTTGAGAACCTCAAACTCCGTGGCACGGGCTTCCATAGTCTCGGCAGGCAAGAAGTGATCCATGAAAGCATCAACGAACTCATCCCACCTTGCCAGAGGACTTTCCTCCCCACGAGAATCCTCCCACATCTCGAACCTGGAATACGCTGCTCCCCTCAACCTGTAAGATGCTAACTCAACCCCCTCTGTCTATGTAGCCTTCATAACCCGAAGCATCTTGTACATTTCATCTAGAAAGTCCTGCGGATCGGCCTCTGGATCAATACCTGAGAACTCTGGAGGGGCTAACCACAGAAACTGGTTGACTCTGGAACCGGCGGAATCTCCTTGTCCGCTAGAGGACGCAGTGGAAGCATGAGATCTTTGGGCCTGAGCGGCCACTAACTGGGCCAACATATGAATAAATTCCCTGAGGTCCCCATCGGAAATACCGAGGCCTGGAGCTGGTACAGAGGAAGCATCAGGAATATTGGTGGGAGGGATTATAGCACCCTCCGCCCCAGACGGAATAGGAACACTCTGATCTGGAAAAAGATAGGCCAGATGGATTCAAGGTCGGGGATTCGCTCTCACCCGCACAATCAGGTACAGAATTCACGGCCACACTTGGGGCGACATTGGCCTCAAAGCCGAGTCGAGATCACTTCTTTGGTGCCACCACTGAAAATTTTGGAATAGAGTACCAGTTAGAAAAGAATATTTTCACCTCCCACATCACCGCACGATATAGAATAACAATGAAAGGGTGTTTTCCTAAATGTCCATGTAGCCCCCTAATTATGGATGTGGTCGACAACATACCGATAAGAAGGGCTCTACTAGACACGGCTCCAAGACATCCTAGGACACTTTTAAAACCTTAGGCTCTGATACCATGTTTTTCACGCCCCAAAATCGAGGGACACGACGGGAACTCATCCATTAATTATGTGAAGTAGTGAGATAAGCTTAAAAGCGTGTGATTATCACAATAAATACAATTCTTCCTCATTTTACATTATTATACCAAATTTCCCAAAACATACATAATAGATACAACACTTCCCAATATGAACCTAATAGATACAACACTTCCCAATACGGACCACGATTACGAGCAAATACAACCACTACCCAAAATATACATATGCACCCACATTGTGTCTACGGAACCTCTAAGAGTACTAGGGACTTATACAATGCTTGACGGAAACAAGGCCCCGGCTATGCCTTACAAAACATAATACACTCAAAAAGAGAATGACCGAACCACACATGGTCCCGAAAGGAAATGGGGCTCACCAGCACAGCTAAAAAAGGATGAGGAGAAGGCACCACTAACGGCGAGCTGAGAAACCTGCTATGGACCCACCTACATCCATATAAAGATGTAGCGCCCCCGGCAAAAGGGACGTTAGTACTGTGGAATAGTACTAGCATGTATAAAAAAACTTTATCCCAAGAACGATCAAGCAATACACAATTGAGGAACACAATAGAACCAATTAATCAATGCACATGGAAGGAAATAACCAAAATCAAACAAGATGCACAATCTCTCCTTTTTTCCCTTTCAACATCATCATATTCAAGAGCTCATACATTTTCATTTTAGTAGTGATAACGATCACATTTCATCCTTATTACCTCGGCCACCCTTATCACCACAACCCATCAATCTTATTACTCCGTGTTGCGGCGCGCAACCCGACCCCGCCTGACAATTTTAATTCACAGCAAAATCACAAACAATTACATCACAAGAATCATCACTTCAAGGAATACAAGTTCATATCAACAATTTATATATTTGGGCCCAAGGCACCATAACTCTCATCAAGTAGTAATTTCATGAACACGGTGTTGCCACAATCGCTCAATTCAGTTACATTGTTTCACAATATTCTTTCTTTTCATTACTTTCCATGTATGGCTTTCCACTATTTTACACATTCCCACATTTGAGCACATTATCATTCTTTCGTTCATTACACATGAAACACCTTTTACAACTTCGTGCAGCACAGTAGCATGAAAATTAACCAGGAAGAATCAAAGAATAAAGTCTCATGTCTTAACACATTTGAATAGTCAATTCACATGTTTCCAAACAAGGTACACATACCACATACTCGAACCCAACAAGAGGATTCTACGAAGGTTAAAGTTAGTCATACATACCTGGGGTTGAAATGTCTTTTCAACTTTTACTCACAAATCACCAGACCGACTAGTACCTTCAATCTAGTTCACAGTTAAACATATTCAACTCAGAATTGGAAACCACGCATGCAATTTGAACCCTTTTTAAGAATTTATCAACTACTATGTGACTCCCTCTTTAGATTGCCAACCTCTTATTTGTGAACTTTAGCCCAACCCGCTTTCTCTTACTAAATTATGGACATTAATGATCATGCATGCGAGGTATAAACTTATATTTTCAAGAATCAATTCATGAGAGTCCCCCTTTTGTTTTAAATCAGAAAACTATTGAAAAGGTTTTGGGGATTCCTACCTGTTAGAATGAAAAAGAAGATGATTACTCGAAATTTCCAGGCCTGGATGACTTTGAAATTCCAATTGGTAAAGATGAAGCTTTCTCTCTCAAGAACACTCTCTCCCCTCACTCTAATTTTGTTCATAGAATGGTTTAAAATGAAGGGGAGAGGTGTTTTAATGAACTGGGTCGGTTTTAAAAATTAGAAAAATAGGGCCCGACACAAGAATGTGGTCAGGAATGCGATCGCATTCCTGACATGCGGTTCGCAGATTTGACCGCATAATGACCCCCAAGATTGGCCAAAAATCCAGAACACACTAACCAGGTATACAACCAATTGTGCGGTCCGCATACACGTTATGCGATCGCATACTAGACCGCATAGTTGACTTCAAATGGGGCAGCAATTCTACCTAGGTATGCGACCATTATGCGGTCTGCATACATGTTGTGTGATTGCATAGTGCGTCGCATAATACATACTTTCTGGAAAATTACATTCTTTAAGTCTCGGGGTATTTATTTTTTTACTCAGTCTAGGTCTGTTTCAAAATTTTCCACAATAACAACAACTCGGGGACTCACTCGGGCATTATTTTTAAATAAGAAAATTTTACGGGTCTTTACAACAACAAAAAGAGAAATCATCCTCCCGGTCAACGTGGCCGGCACAATTCAGGATACCAAATTTCATGTCATCGAAGGTCACATGAGGTACAATGCATTGCTTGGAAGGCCATGGGTCCACAATATGAGGACGGTATCATCAACCCTTCACCAAATGATGAAGTTCCCTGTGAAGGATGGAGTAAAAATAGTATACGGAGAGCATCAAGCAGCAAAAGAAATGTTCGCAGTGCACGATGTGGCACCGGCACCTTCTACATCGAAGGAGCCAAAAAACAAGCAAACAACCAAGTAACAATCACAAACTACATCATCATAGGAACAAATAAAGGACCGTGCCGCATCCTCAGAACTGATAACCAGAGTGTATCGAGGCTCGAGCGCCATCGCAGCTAAGGTACAACCCCTCCTTTTTCCTTTCACACTATACTCTAACTTGCGTATAGGTGTTCAATTGAAAGGAGTCAAAGCACCCCCAGCTCGAAGGCCTTAGGTTTTAAATCATGTGTTGCACTATTTTTCCCTCATGTCGGATTTTATCCCAAAAGGGTTTTACCGGCGAGATTTTTAACGAGGCAACATCCATATGCTACCTAAGGAGAACACACCAAGTATTCAATTTGAAAACCTGAGAGCCAATTTGAAAAACTGAGGGCCGTTGAGCTCGAGTCGAAACCCGACTTAGAGACTAAGCCCGATACGGTTATCTAAAGCGCCTCAGGGCCAAAAAAGCGTAAGGTCCCAAGTCGCCAGCTACAATGAAGGTCGTACCGACCTAAAGCATAAGAACCCGAGTCGCCATCTTAGAGAGACTCCGGGCAAATTTATAGCCCCAAGGGTTTCATCTCAAAGTCCAATTCGCCGGAGAAACTACCAAACATGCAAATCAAATCAAAGAATATTTCACACACATATATATATATATATATATATATATATATATATATATATATATATAAGAGTGTGTGTGTATGTGTGTGTGTGTGTGTGCGTATTACAATTACATATTTACAATGCTCCCACATGAATCTTATGCAAACAACAAAGCAGAAAATTTATTCTATTCTGAAGACCAGCTCCCTCAAAAGCCCCTCAGACCATCTCTCACAGCGGCCTTCAAGTATCAGCATCAGCTCAAGAAGAAAGGAAAAACTTGGCGTCGATCTCGTCCGCCTCGTCTTGTCTTATCTCTTCCGAGAGGTAGTAGCCCCTAGCATGTATCTCCTCGAGGGTCTCCCTCTAGGACTTACATCGGGCATACCCATTGCCCCTCCTCTCTCTATCAAAATATCCCCCCGAGCATCGACAACATCATTCAAATAGACTACCACCTTCTTATCGGCCT